>APFE030846410.1:3672-22344 GCA_000404065.3 Pinus taeda
AAATAAAAATGCGAGAGCATAACACATAAAACACATATACACAGAGATTTCCCACTGGATCCCAAAACCGGGACTACCAGCTTGATTTTTCATTATATTCCTTTCAATGTTACAATACATAGTTATACATGCCGAAGCATCCAATATCATGGACCGAAAACCATCACGTCCAATACCATGGACCAAAAGACCATTGCATCCAATACGATGGACCGAAAACCATCGCGTCCAAAAAACATGTGTGAAAATCATGCACAAAACGATAGGTGGGTCCACCCAACCTAACATAGGGTCTAAAACCAAAATTTTCTGGGGCGCTGCCCTGAACCCCATAAAGTGGGGTTACGGGTACCCCTCAAACCCC
The DNA here is from genome assembly GCA_000404065.3 of Pinus taeda. Lineage (NCBI taxonomy): Eukaryota > Viridiplantae > Streptophyta > Pinopsida > Pinales > Pinaceae > Pinus > Pinus taeda. The sequence goes on from APFE030846410.1 coordinate 4,037, forward strand.
CTGTTAACTATGTGGAAAGAATATAACACAACCCAACAGAAAAATCTACCACAAGCCACCACCATATTGAGCATATATATTTGATTCTCCTAGAACACCTCAGCATTCTTGCACCCATGCAACCAAAAACACATGTATATCAAATAATGATATACATTTCTAAGAATCTTAGTCGAATAGATTGTGAATTGGCGATGGTGAAACTTGGCAGGCTCTTGACACCATGATTTCATAATGTCACTTTTGTCGAGGTCATCCCATATCAAGTAAAAGTTATCATTTGCATATTTTGTGGGCTTGAGCATCTTGTAATATGTCTACATGTCTTCACAATAATAGGTGGCAAGCTAACGCCACTCTCACTGCGAAGCACAAGGTGAGAAGCATACATATGTGTAATAATCCATTCAATCACCTCCTCACATGGCATGATTTGGAATCTGCATGTGATCCTATGCATCCTGGACTTCTTGATGCTAATGTAAGGGTGCACATATTCTATGTTCTCAGGAAACTTGTCCTACTTGAATGTGGCCTTGATCTTTTCCCACTTGACGTTAGTAGTTTTATTAATGAAGCATTGTGTGTTTTCACATATGGGAATGTTTGGATTTTAACTTCAAAATGTTCCTTAGATCTTGCTTCTGAGAGTTCTATGGAGGCCACTTTACAAGGGGGCATGGCTTTAACAAATGAAGATAGGGTGACAATACTTGTAGCACGAACACCTATTTGTGGAAACACACTATGACAACATTAGCTTAAAGCAACCTACTTATGTAGCAATACATGTAAATCACATATAAAGAGCCATCACATGTAATTGGATATGAAAATATATGAATGAGGGAGTGTAAGGAGTCATTCAGGGCTTTGTAGTGTGCTTATGCACTCAAGCAAGTGAAGAAAATCATCAAGGGAACACTAGCACACTCTGAAGGGTCGAAGGGGTGAGTTGTTGGGAATTCAAGTCTTCACGATGCGCCCATGTGCTCAAGAAGAGAGTGAGGGGGCACTGGCGCACTCTGAAGGGACGAAGGAATGGGTTGACAAGCCTTCAAGCCTTCATAATGGGATCATGCACTCAAAGGAAAAGAGGGCGCACTGGAACACTCCGAAGGGATGAAGAAAGATGCTTCAAGTCTTTGTGATGAACTCATTCACTCAAGGGAGGGCACAATTCTTTGTGGTGAAGAAGTGTGCTCAAGAGGAAAACTTGATCATTCTAGGCACAATTTTCAAGGCTGGTTGGACTTTAAGTTCCATAAGTGCGCTCTACCTGTTGGAAGCTTAGAAACATGGTTTAACAACAAGATTTGATGACAAGATTGAGGAAGAGAAAGATCTGCGAGGTTATATAGATGTTTTCGCAATCTCAGTGGAATATGAAAGGTTGAAGAATGTGCATAGTTTCTGCATGCGAAAACATATTAATACTTGCACAATTAAGATTGAGCACAAATGCCAACAATCAAACTGAAAAACAAAGAAATGAGAAGAAGAAGAGCAATAACAACAATGAAATCATGAAAGGGAATGAAAATATTCCACATGCAAAACTTGCTTGTAGTGTTGGTTGATGAAGAGTCCCTTGATCCATAGTTGTGCACCCAACTTAGATGAGAATGAGTATGAAAAAGAATGATTAATTGAGTTGATTTAAAAGAGTTTACCTGAAAAATTTATTCATGCATTATCGCCACTTATTGTCGCGTGAAATGGTTAGTTAAGAGAATTAAGTGGGCTCATATTTTCTATGAGTGCGCCCACATGCAACAAGAGGCTCGTGCATGGACCTAGAAAGAGTGCATGTATTCAGCTTAAAGAAAGTGTGCTCAAGGCGGTGCACTTGCTCAACATGAAGGAGTGTGCTCAAGTAGGGCCCACTTATTTATCCCGAATGAGTGCGCTCAATTCAAGCACATGTCTTCACCAACTTGGAGTGTGCTTTTTCTTTTCTGAGTGAATTTCTCACTTTTGTTTGATTTTTTTGTGCTTTTGAGTTCTTTTCGAGTGTGTGCATGGGGAGAAGGCAAGTAATTTGTAAGTAAAGATAAGTGGTGAGTTCACCCAACAATTGGACTAACTAACACAAGCGCTTCTAATGGTTCAGTGACGACGCTTAGGAAACAATGACTTAGGAGGATGTGACACTAGGGTAAAACACACAAATAACAAATCAAACAACATGATGACACAATGGGGCTTGAAATGATAGTTGATGTAGGCTCCAAAATTGACACTGGAAAAACAAAGAATTGGAGGTTCATTGTCGCAGCAACAACACTTGGAGACACACTGGGAGAACCCCAACTTCTCTGAAATGGTTTTATTATAAGCGCAAAGTATCAATTACCTAGGAAGTATTGATTCAATCAGTGGGTCACCTTTCCTCTCCATTCTTACCTGGTTAAAGATGTAGTCCTCCTTATTCCATTACTTGGTGTAACACAACATAAAATAAGCCATATCATTATTCTATCAAAGTAAGGGTAATATAGTGTGGCGAGTTAAAAACAATCAGACTATGAGTTTGACATCTCTGGTGTTTCTCCATTGCCAACAGGCCTGGAAAGTACCACAATGGAGTTTCTTCAGGAAAAAATTTGTTTCTTCGCTTCCAATGAGCCTGGACAGTACCCCGACGAAGTCACTTGCTTCACCTACCTACGCAAGAAGCCTTTCTCTTCTTTCACCCTTTATATTTTCTTTCTTTTCATAGGACTATGCATGTGTACCTATTATTTTTTAGCAAGCAGAAGAGGGATCCCAACTTATTGAGAACAGAGGAGGTTGATCCTTCAGAGAAAGGTTTTAGACTTCTGATGCTTTAATATCTAAAATCTTTCCCCTTATCTTACTCTACATAGATAGATAAGAAATAACACATTATTCATAAACGGGACTAACTGTAGGAAGGGTAATCCTAAATAGATGTGGGAATCATGATTTTCTTACAGCTTCCTAGTTGAAGGATCATATTTTCCATCGAAATATCATCAAATTGAGAAAGTCAAACCAAATAAAGGAAGAGGGTAACAGATCAGCCAAGGGTTGCATGTTGCTACAACTTTCCATTCATAAAATATTAGCCATGTCATCTCGAAGCTCAAAACCAACTTTATTCAAAGACAAATAAAACCAAAAAAATGAAATCGAAACATGAAAGGTGAAAACACAAAACAAGAATGTTGTGCATCTAACTACATGCAACCTACCCTAACCTAACCTAAACATGACAGGGTCAAGTCATGTAAAGTGGAACTTCCAATGTAGCCATAGAAGTTTCTCTCGACCTTTGGAACAAAAGATGTGATCATGTATAACCAAAACAAAAAATAATGCAATGAACAAGAGAAATCGTGCAAACATCTGCACTGACCAACGAAAACAGGAAGTGCAACCAGAACAAAGTATCACACTTGACTACTCTACTGAGTCAAAATTTCCACAACAACAATAACCACCCAACCTATGGCCATACAAGACAAGACGAAGCGCATGCAAGTATAGGCCATGAGACATGGGTCCACACTGGTAAGATCTTCTAATGAGACTGCAATTGGAACATGGAAACAAACTTTAGGGAAACTTAAACAAGAAAGATTGAACAAAGACAAATCCATGTCATAAGTGATATTAACAGGCTTACCACAATCCATGTTATAATGCATGTGACATTCTTTGATGGATGATGTAAAAGATTCGTTAAGATTGTTCCCTGTTTCTGCATTACAAATTAGATATTTTATTGAGATGGGATGTAGTGGTGGAAGTTCAATAGTCAAATTAAACTTCCTCCCCTTAGGGTTAAATAATTTTACGTGAAGAAAATATGAATTCCTTATGAGAGAGTCAACATCCCACGTGATGACATTAATGAAAAAGTTGTGCCAAAGAAACATGAACTGGACAAAATCACAAATATTGTCATGGTAACAGGAACCTGACATAACCATCAACGTAGGCTGAAGTGTCCTACTCACCTAAATTATCTTTAAATTTTGAGAAAACATGGTTAGTTTCTTATCAAAACAAGAATCATTATTCAAATCATGAGATTCAAAGGAATATAGGTTTTCGAGATCACTGCAAAAACCTTCAATGATAAGCATGTCATCTTCTTGATCAAAAGGAGTTATACTTGAAAGGAAATCTTCAATAATCATGTTAGACTCCATTCAAAATTTATGAAAATCCATTGAAAATTTATGGATATGTATGGCTCTCATCATTTTTTTACTTGGATATGAATTAAAAATGTATCTATGGCCTAATGGATGAAACTGAAACTAAAGTGATAAGCAAACAATGCCTCATAGAAAATCTCAAATAATTATGAGACCCTTATGCTCTGATCTGTTATTTACACCTGTAGATTACATATTCATGATATGTTTGACGAAATTTCTGTCATGGCGAGTAGGGGTCCAATCAAGGTCATATTCAAGTAATTGCATTAGTACTATTATTTCCATGTTATCTTATTGTTCTGAAGGTGTCATTCAATTACGAGCAATGACTTGGGCTATGGGCATGAAAATGTGGCTTAAATTCCGGGGACGTTGGCACATAACTGAGCAAAATAGTCCCCACACGCTAACTTGTAGGTTTGTGAGAGTGTCCGTAGGTCACTGGACCCCGGCATGCCCATAGAATGAGAGCGTCCAGAGGTCAAGTGGTCCAAAATCGCAGTGGGACCCAAGGTTTATTTGGCAAAATGGTTGGATTGGTTCCTGAGGGTCTTAATGCTAATTTCGAATATATGTATGGTGTGTTTCCATTGGTTCAACTTCCTTAACGTGACTTACAAGGTCAAATCATATCATAGTGGCCTCTCATCGCATGTTTACCCTAGCTAGCCGATTTCTTAGGTAGATGTGGGAGGAGGGTCTTACAGAGTGGTATCAAAATGTGGTTCACCACTCAGACTAGATGGGCAGTGTAACGGTCATGCATTAATGCCGGTTACATAGGTGTATTGGTCATGCATTCATGTCAGTTGCATTTGAATTGTGTTGATCATGGGTGTAGTGATGTTGCCATGTGAAGGTTGATGGTGTTGTTGTGAAATGTGTCGTCATGAGTGTATGGTTGTATATGCATTTGTTATGAATTTTAGTGTATATATCATGTTATGCATGCATTGTCATGGTTATGGTTATGCATGTATGGTAGTTCATACATGCGTTGTGAAGTCATTGTATGCAATTATGTCATCATGATGTTACTAGTATGTTATGATTCTAATGTGTTGACTGAGATCGAGTAGGCGATGTAGACCATCAAGGTGAAGTTGTAACATTGGAACTCGAGGCAAGAGCATGTTGTCACACATGTTTGTATGTTCGGCATGCAAGTATGTAGGTTAAGGATTGTTATATGCATTATAGTTATGTGTATTATTTTCATTCTGTTGATGTTATGGTTAAACACATGATAGATGCTAGTTGACCAGTGTAGTCATATGCATATGTGTCGTATAGTCATGAATGATAGTAACATGTGGCTGTATGCATTGCTACTGTTGTTTTATGTCATATGACTTGATGTTTATGTTATATGTTGTTGATGAGTATGTTACATGCTAACTTGTTGTTATATGACAGTTAGCTTGACAATTATGTTATATGTTGTTGATGAGCATGATGGGTAACTTCTTGTTGTTATATGCTAGTAACCTAATGATCAGGGTTATTTCATTTAAGATCTTGATGTTATATGTATTGTGTTACCCTGGATTGACCTATGTAGATGGTTATGGTTACAATATTCAAGTATGAGCAGACATATTTGTGATATGGTGTTGTAGTAATCTATATTGACTTTGCATATGTGGTTGTTATGCATGAACGAAAATTATTTATGAGTTTATGATATGAACATGTTAGATAGTTATTGTTATGGACATCATGACCTTATTTATGTTTGAGTTGATATGTCGTGAAGTTATATCATGCTAATATGGATTGATTTTGCAGACAAGATAGCCTCCCTTGAATTACATTAAGGTATGAGTTTGCTTATGTCATATATTTGGTGCTTGATTGTTTGATTATGCCATATATTTGGTGTTTGAGTGTTTGGTGTCTATTATGTCATCTAGTTGATTTATTTAACATGGTATGTTTTCAAGTTGGTTGAATGTTTGATGAATTACATAATATGAGTATGTGTCCCAATGATATTGTTTTAAGATGATTGTACTAATACATATGTGTTGAGATAATTCATATGTACTTGAGTGTAGTAGGTGACAGTTCTATCATTATGCCTAATGACTATGAGTTGACTATGGATTATGACATGATTGTTAGTCTTAGTAAAGGTTGATTTCAAATTGATAAATATGATTGTCTTAATATTTGGAACGTGTAGTTGACATGTGTGAAGAGTTACAGGAAACATGATTAGTATTAGCATGATAAGGTAATAGTTTATGTGTTTATATAACTAACAGTTGGGTGGTGTGACAACACAAAGTAAGCCTCGATTCCAACAAAGTAAAAAGGTAGAAGAAATTAATTGGGAATGAATTCCTTTGGCTATGTTTGGAAACCCTAACTCCAAACAAGAGAGTTTTTAGCATCCAGAAAGTCTTCTCAACCTTGAATTTGTCTGGAATTATGGGTATATATGCTATATTCATGAACATGCATTTGATAGGTATATTATCTAGTCTCTAGTTACAGGTGGATCTGTCAAGGTAGTTGGCATCCCTTGAGAGATGGCACGGATGTATTAAGTTGCAAGGAAGTGTGCATGGCACAACAAGATAAGGTAACTGATGTATTTTTATGTTTATTTATGCATTGATAATTGTGTGTTTATGGTAGTATGATGCACAGGATTGCATGGAAAGAGACCGCCATGAAATTTTGAAGAAGGCCAGGTTGAGATTTCCTTTGGAAGCACTAGGAACCATGGGGATTGAGTCATGGCGTCTTTTGTCGGTCTTGTGCTTTTGGTCTTTTGGTATTTTGGTGATCTTTTGTGCTTGATTGTAGTTTTGTTTGCATCTTATGTATGGCCATACCACTTTGTTTGTGGTGTCGTATCGCTATTGGTTTTCTCTTGTTTGTTTCTTGGTATTGCCTTTTATGTGTTAAGTCTTGGGAATTGGTAGGGAAAGAGTAAAGTTAATGGAGTTCAGGGAGAGCTGAAAGAAACCTAGCAGGTAATGTAAGAGTCAAATGAAGTCAATACATTTGTAATAGCAGTTGAAGGCAAGAGTATGACAGCTAGTTGGACTGGTTGGATCCATTAGTGTAAATAAATGATGACGCGAGAGTCATGGGAAAGGTTGTAACGCCCTCCTCCCACATATACCCAAGTAACCATGCCAACTAGGGTAAATCAAAGATGAGAGGCTACTATGATCATATTCGACCTCCTATGTGACCTTAAGGAAGTGTAATCGATGGAACATCACACACAGTCATCCAACTTCAGCAAAGAACCCTTAAGAGACATGTCAGCCACTCAGATAGCCTATCCCTTGGTCCCACTATTGTTCTAGATATTTTAGGCCATAGTCGCTCTCATGCTATGGGAAAGGGAGCGACCAGCAACCTAAAGTTGCTCTCATGGGCTTTCTTACCAGTGACTAGAGACAAAAAATTTCAGTTTTGTGCCAACGATCCCAGGATATGAGCCACCATTTCAGGCCCAAAGCCCAAGCCACTACCCAGAATGGAGTGATAGTTTGAAATAAGTAAAATTACAGGGAAACTATAATGCAAAATCATTAAGCTGAACAAGACCATAACCAGACCCCTACTAGCCATGGTAGGCATTTCGTCAAACACATCATCAACATGTAACCTACAGGTGTAAACAACAAAATTAAGTGTAGGGATATCATACTTATCTGAGAATCGTTATGAACCATTGTTCCCTCATGTCAATTATCGCATTATCCTCTATTAAGCCATATTAATCCATAGACACATTATCCATTCATATATAAGTAAAAACATGTTGAGAGCCATACATAGTTGTTGTCATAAAACATGCATATAACTAGCATAATAGGAACAAAAATACCATAAAGATATCAGCCATCAAGATCCACATATACATCAGTACATTTACACATGAAAATCAAGGGAATGAATTTCTCATTAATGAAAGCAATGAACCAACTAGAGATGGGACTACCATGTTCCACCCCACCATAGATTGGTTGAGCCAAGTCTCTCTTCAGCCGATCACCCTCGTCCCATATTCCAAGCATGAATGTGGGACTCATAGAACACACCAGAAAAACACCAATCAACATGGATGCCACTGGAGTTCTCTGCCTACACCGTGAGGACTTAGAGTGCCTCCTAGTCTCTCAGGCTTTACTATACATCCACAGTCTGATCCAAGGATCACTAAGCCGTACACCAAGATAAACTCTCCAAGATTTATGTGCATCCCATCTCAAGATCACTAGGCCAAATAGAGAGAAAACCCACCTCTTGGCTTTATCATATATTGCGTCATTCACCAAAAAGGATTCCTTGGCCCACCGAGGCACACAATATGACTTTACCGCAACCCACAGTCTGGTTTAGGGGTTACTAGGCCAGTGGCTTCGTGATCTTTATTCTAGTTTAGGAACCACTAGATCATGTGTTTGTCAATTTGAAGATCCACCCCACTCAGCTTTGAATCTAATCTGGCCATCCCACATAAACCAAATGAGAGAAGCCATCTCATCAAAGCTATCAGTAAATGGCTAGGCTAGGCTAAAAATATTGTCACACCTGGAAAAACCCATGCCATGTTAGAAGATAAACACATGCAATCCCTTGCATGCAAAATATATGAAGGAAAATACACATGCAAGTCGATACCTGCAATGAAGCCTATTGTAGTTGCTTGATCCTGCTTTTCCCTGCTTGATCTTTGCTTTCTCTTGCCTTCTTTGTATTTCTTGCTCAAATGCCAAAGTGCTCCAAGAAACTCTAAGTGTCCAAGAGTGAGTGAGAGAGAGAGAATAATGAGAGAGTTCCAAATCTCAACTGACAAAAGGTTACCAAATAATCCTCAGAAGCCTTTTTATGAATGAGGCCTCTATTTTCTTCATTTTCCATTATTTTCCCTAATTTTCCTCCTCACATGCAACCTGTGACCTTTCACCTCCTTTTTCTCTTAATTTCCATTATTTTCATAAATAATTATGACAAAAATGCCATTTTGCCTTTCCAAATCCTTAGCCATTGCCTTTTCCAATTTCCTAATTCATAAACAACCAAATGAACACCCCTAAGATGTCTTGCCCAACATTCAGCTTGGAATAAATGTCCCATCAACCGTGGTTATTGTTTTTAACTTTTATTAAAGGGAATTTCCACCAGGGCTGTTACAGAACCCTCCCCCTTGGGGGACACCATCCTTGGTACTTAATCACACATATACCTCAGCAACCTGCTGAAAGAAGAAATGCTGCTCATGGAGCTTTATAACATAGCTTGATGCATTATTTATAATGAAAGATCCTCAAAACAAAACATCATGAAAACATGATAACAGATCACATAGTGGAGCTTTATAACACAGCTCATTACAGTATTTATAATTATCATCCTGTTGAGTGTCAACCCGCATGACATCATTACATCAAGATAACATAACAACATGATAGCATAGCAACACGACAACATAATCATAATGACATAACACCCATACCGCATAGTGGAGATTTATAACATAGCTCATGGCAGTATTTACAATCATATACATGTGTACATATATAAACATTACCAAAAATATATACCAAAACATATACCAAATCATACATCAAAACATATACTAAACCCATATCTAAGCATATATCAAAACATCATATAACATATACTAAACCATCATAAAGAATATACCAAACCACCATAAAGCACATACCAAACCACCATAAAGAACATACCGAACCACCATAAAGCACATGTCAAACCACCATAAAGCATATACCGACCACCATTAAGCATATACCAAACCACCATATCGAAGTTTCTTTACCTCAATCGGAAAACAAGGAAGGATACATAGCCTGCATCTAATCCACCATCTCCCATGTAGCTTCATCGGGGCCAAAGTGCTCTCATTGCACTTTAACTTGCTTGGTTCCAGAGCATGAGCACCTTTTTATGCAATATACACTGAGGCTTTGGCTAGAATTCTCCATCTGGTTCCACCTGCAATACAGACCAGTCAATCACATGATCAATATCCTTAACATACTTCTTAAGAAAATATACATGGAAAACATCGTGGACTTTCACCATCGGAGAAAGTGCAAGTCGATAGGCTACTAGGCCAATCCTCTCAATAATACTGAAGGGTCCACAAAACCATGGTGCCAGCTTGGCACATGATCTAATCCACAAGGATCTCTTCTTCGGTTTGATGCGCAAGTAAACTTGTTCCCCAACCTAGAACTCCTTGAACAACCTGCTCCTATCTGCATAACTCTTCTGCCTATCCTGTGCTGCCTTTAGATTCTTCTTGATCACCTGCATTTCTTGTTCCATGTCCGCCAACATATCTGGTCAAATCAATACCCTTCTAACCATATCAATCCAACTGATAGGAGTGTTACAACTCCACCCATACAATGCCTCGAAAGGACTCATCCTCGATGACTCCTTATAATAGTTGTTGTATGCAAACTCTACCAAAGGGGGACACTCTTCCCACTTCCATTGTTGATACATCACATACATCATCAACATGTCCTCCAATATCCTGTTGATCCTCTTTCTCTGTCCATTTGTCTGCGGATGATAAGTTGTGTTAAAGGGCAACTTTGTGCCCAAACCTACAAATAACTCCTTCCAGAACTTGGAAGTGAACTTCGCATCCATGTCTGACACAATATTCTTTGTAACACCATGCAATATAACTACATATCTGATGAATACTTGTACCACATCACTAGCTGAGAATGCAGACTTCACTGGAATGAAGTGTGCAATATTTGTTAATTTGTTCACAATGACCATGATGGAACCATGTTGCTGACAGTCGAAACACCTCGCCACAAACTTTGCTACATCCCTCTTCAAATTCAACTAGTAGTATAATCTCTTCACCATTTTTAATGTCTTATGATAACCTGGGTGACCTAAATAAAGTTTCGCATGAAACTCCCTCAATATCACCTTCTTGAGTTCGCTGCTATCTAGTACATATATCATGTCTCGGAACCTGACCAATTCATCTGCTGCAAGACAATAATCCATACCCTATGCACCTGCGCCTGTAACTGTACCTGTGCATTTACCTATACTTCCACCTATACCTATACCACTACATATACATGTACTATCACTTGTACATGTACCAGCATCCTATTGCAACCTATGAACAATCTCCATATACCTGACATTCTGTTGACCTGCCTACAAGATCCTATCCTGTAAGTTCGTCCCATAGGAGCTCATAGCTGCCAAGTGATGTACCTATACCCATCTTCTAAGAGCATCTTCCACCCTATTCTCTTTACCTTTGATGTACCCATTCTCGAAACCAAACTCACCGATCGTGGCCAACCATCTAGCATGCCTAACGTTCAGATTCGGTTGGTCAAACAAATACCTCAACCCAATACGATCACTAATAATTGCAAACCTCCTTCCAAGAAGATAATGTCTCCACATATTCAAAGCATGTATGATCACTGCTAACTCAAGACCATGTGTCGGGTAGTTCTTCTTGTGCATGTTTATTTTTTGGGACTCATAACATACCACCTGTCCATCTTACATAAGGACTCTACCAAGCCCTTTCTTGCATTAACATCTATGCATACCACAAACTCTTTGTCCAGATCTGTAATCTGTAACATTGGTGCATGTGTCAACAACTTCTTAAGTTTCTCAAAGCTAGCCTCACACTCCTCTATCCATTCAAACTTCTTATCTTTCCTTTGCAATGATGTGATAGGATAAAAAATCTGTGAGAAGTTCCTGATGAACCTCCTATAATAGCCTGCCAAACCCATGAAAAATCTCACCTCATCCACACTCTCAGGAGCTACCCACTCCATGATGGCCCTTATCTTATCTAGATCTATTGCAATTCCCTCCTTGGATAAAACATGTCCCAAGTAATGTACCTCACTCTGAAAGAAACTACACTTGTTGAGCTTAGCATGCAACTGATGCTCCCTCAACACTGCTACTAAATGATCGGCATGCTCTTCCTCATTTTTAGAATATACCAGTATATCATCAATGAACACAATAATGAACTTATCCAGATATGGATGCAACACACTATTCATAAAACACATAAATGTAGCTAGAGCATTAGTCAAGAACCTAGAAAAACAATGAACTCACAATACCTATACCTGGCCTGGAACAGAATCTTGTAAATGTCCTCCTCTTTGATGTATACATGATGGTATCCGGATCTCAAGTCAATCTTTGAGAACATTGTTGCTCCCTTCAACTGATCCAATAAGTCATCAATCCTTGGCAAAGAGTGCCTATTCTTGATGGTCACTTTGTTCAACTTCCTGTAATCGATGCATAGTCTGAGAGTTCCATCTTTCTTCTTCACAAACAAGACCGGTGCACCCCAATGTGATACAATTGGCCTAATGTATCCCTTGTCTAACATTTCCTTCAACTGCAATTTTAACTCAACCAACTTAGGTGTGCTCATCCTGTAAGGTTCTTTTGATGTTGGAGCTACCCCTAGCACTAACTCAAAAGAAAATTCTACCTCCCTGTGAGGTGGAAACTCTATATTGTCCTTAGGAAATGCATCTTGAAACTCCTGCAAAACTGAGTACCTTCTCAACACATTTGCATCCTCAACCTCCTTACCCTTATCAATAGAAATGTGTATTGCAAATAACATACACCCTTTCCTGTAGCTACACTTTTCTTGCATAGTTGTCACCATCCTAACTGATGTGGCTTTCTTCTTACACTACAATACCCTTGGTTCCCCATTGTAATCAACACACTCAATAGATTTGTCATAACAGTCTACCTTGGTTCTATAAAGATAGAACCAATCCATGCCCAACAACATACTATATGATCCCAACGATAATATATTTAAATGTGTTGTTGTAGGCATACCATTCAAATAAAATGTGCAAGCTCTTACCCAATGATGAACTAACTTCTTTGTACCTGTAGCCAACTGCACTAACCAAGACTCTGCATGCAATTCCTTACTCAAACCATATTTATCCACCAAGTCAGGACTAACATAGCTATAATTAGATCCAGGGTCAATCAAAATAGAAATAACTTGATCACAAATCTTACCATCCATCTTAATGATAGATGTCTGGTGTTCTGCCTGCATGTTGTCCACTACTTCATAGAGACGTTGAATACTCTGCCCAACATCCCCAACAATATGCACCTCTTGTGCATTGTATACCTTATGTCGTCCACCCTGATACTGCATACAATCTCCCTAAGGTGTTCCTCACCACATGTCTAGCACTCCAACAGACCAGTGCCCTCACCTCTATGTTGTTGTTGCTATTGTTGTGACCCATGTTCCTATCTAACTGCATTAAATCTCTTTTGTGGTGCCACATTTTCTTTCCCATCTACATTTTGAGGCCTTGTTCTCTTAGTCTGCCATTTACCTCTACCTTTACCTTTTCCCTTCCATCCATGCTGAGATTCATTTTTACGCTTTGATTGTTCATAACAATGCTTTAATTTCTCAATGACTTCCTCAAGTGACCGAGGCTCATCATACTCAATTTGATCTCTAAATGCTAATGGTCAACCACTGACAAATCTTTGAACTTTAGCCTTCGCATCAGTAAGATATAGTACATACCTTAATAGCTCCAGAAACTTGGTCATGCACTCTTCATTTGTCATTGATTCCATCTTTAGCTCATAAAATTATTTAGCCTTATTGTCGTAGTATCTTTCTGACAAGTATTTCTTCTTGAAAAGCCTCTTGAATTCCTACCAACTCAAGTCATCCATCCTTAGGTTTCTAACCTACTTAACATCTTCCCACCATTTTCTGCTTTACCTTTAAAGATGAAGATAGCTATTTTGGCCTTCCTGTTCTTTGTGTACTCATGCAACTCAAATAATTAGCTCATCCCAAGTATCCAAGCCTCTACCTCTTCTAGCTTCTTCACATGTCCATCAAAAGTAGGTGGTTTTTCTTTCTTCAATTCATCTGGAAAGTATCCCCTATCATTCCTCATGTAAGGATGATAGTAATGATGAACATGATGTCTATCAGAACCATAACTAGAATAGTATTTGTACTGTTGGGCTGCGTTATATTCTTTCCACGACTAACCTACACAGTTAACCGGGGGGTTAGAGGGGGGGCAGAGCCCCCCTTTTTGTTGCGTTGATTGTGCAGCAGGGGGGTTTGAGGGGGGTGGGTAGCCCCCCTCTATGGGGTTTGGGGTAGCACCCCAAAAAAAATATTTTTGGACCCTATATTAGGTTGGGCGGACCTACCTATGGTTTTGTGCATGGTTTTCGCACATGGTTTTGGACGCGATGGTTTTCGGTCCATGGTATTGGATGATTTGGCATGTATAAATATGTATTGTAACATTGAAAGGAATATAATGAAAAAATCAAGCTGGTAGTCCCGATTTTGGGATCCAGGGGAAACTCTTTGTGTATATGTGTTTTATGTGTTATGCTCTCGCATTGTTTATTTTGTTGTGTTTTAGAATTTGTATGCAAGTAATTTCTGTACGGGGTTAAAACCTACATTTGGTATCAAAGGTTTTTTGGCTTCAAGGGGACACCTTTATTGCTGAGGGGTTTCGCTCGGGCCTGTGGTAGACCCTGTTCAGTGGGAGATCTGCCGGATCGATTCTAGTGGTGAAAGAAGATGGCAAGCAGTGGAAAGATAGAGATCGAGAAATTTAATGGTCAGAGTTTTGAGTTGTGGAAACTAAAGATGGAGGATCTGTGGGTGGATAAAGGTCAATAGATCATGGTAGATCTGGGTACTAAACCAACGGGAGTGTCCGATGAAGAATGGAAGAAGTTGGATCGGAAGGCAAAGAGCACAATACGATTATGTGTCTCAGGTTCAGTATTGTTGAATGTATCAGGGGAAGCAATAGCTAAGGCTTTGTGGGACAAATTAGGGACTTTGTACCAATCTAAGTCTCTGGTGAATAAAATGTTCCTATAGAAAAAGTTGTATAACCTAAGGATGAAAGATGGAGACTCGGTGACAGAGCATATGAACGCATTTAATATTGTGGTAAGTCAGTTATTATCTGTTGATATTAAAATTTCAGATGAAGATAAGTGCATCAGTTTGTTATGTTCTCTACCAAATTCGTGGGATAGACTAGTTATTGCAATAGGTAGCAATGCAACTGCCTTGCAGTTTGATGAAATACTCTCATCCTTGCTGACGAAGGAGATGAGATGGAAAAATATGGAGAGCCAGAATGGTGATGCCTTGTTTGTACGAGGATGGTCCCAGAATAGAAACAAAAATAACTCATCAGTGGGAGATCTAAATCTAGAGGGAGATCTAAATCTCTAGGAAAACCTGTAAAGGTGGTGTGCTGGAAATGCAGAAAGGAAGGGCACTACAAAAGCGACTGTAAATCTAAAGCTCCTGATAAAGGAAATGGATATGATGATGCTCCGTTTGCAGAGGCGAAAACCACCTCAGATGAAGGTGGGGATGTGTACTTGGCTTCTTCAAGTACACATGTAGATCATGAGGAATGGTTGATTGACTCAGGTGCATCCTTTCACTTCACTCCCCATAGAGAGTGGTTCTGCGAGTATGAGAAATATGATGGTGGTGATGTCTTCTTAGAAGATGATAGGAGGCTAGAATCATTGGTCGCGGAAAAGTAAAGTTGAAGTTGCAAGGTGGAAGGGTTAGAACCCTTCCGAGTGTTCTGCATATTCCTACGTTGGCCAGAAATCTGATTTCTGTAAGCAAGTTGGATGATGCAGGTGTAAAGACAGTGTTCGAGAAGGATACCTGCAAGATGGTTTGGGGATCATTGGTATTGATGCAGGGAGTTCGGATTGGAACTCTGTACAAGTTGCAAGGTAGCACTGTTTTTGATGGGTACAACAATTCTATGGTTCCTGAAAGTGGAGCAGAAAAATCTAGTGGCCACTAGAGATAACACCATGTTGTGGCATCAAAGGCTTGGACATATTGGAGAGTACGGCCTTTGAATACTTCATGGTAAAGTTATGGTAGAAGGTATGAGTAATAGCTCTCTGGATTTTGATTTCTATGAAAATTGTGTATATGGGAAGCAGAATCGGGTGAGTTTCCCCTCTGGTGGTAAGAGGGCGAAACAGATATTAGCACTTTGCACAGTGATGTGTTTGGACCTATGAAGGTTCCATCACTGGGTAAGTCTGTGTACTATGTATCATTTATCTCAAGGAATACATGGATATATTTCTTTAAGAAAAAATCTGAAGTATTTGACAAGTTTAAAGAATTTAAGGTTCTGGTGGAAAACTAGACAGAGAAGAAGATAAAGGTGTTGAGGTCAGATAACGGTGGAGAGTTTTGCAGTAAGGAATTTGAAGAATTCTGTAAGAAGTGAGGTATAACATGGCAGAAGACTACTCCATACACACCTGAGAAAATGGAGTTGCAGAAAGAATGAACAAGAAATTGATGGAAAGGGCAAGAAGCATGCTCAGTGGTGCCGGGTTAGGACAGGAATTCTAGGCAGAGGAGGTGGAGACAACATGTTACCTGGTCAACAAATCACCTTCATTAGCGTTGCAGGATAAGAATCCACAAGAAGTATAGACTAGTAAGAAACCCTCTCTTTCACATCTGAGGGTATTTGGATGTGATGCATATGTACATGTTCCAAAGGAGAAAAGAACCAAGTTGGACAGTAAATCTGAAAAGTGCATCTTTATTGGGTATAAGGATGGTTTAAAGGGCTATAAGATTTGGAATCTAGTAACAAGGAAGGTTCTGCATAGATGAGATGTGGTATTCAGAGAGGTGAAAGATGTTATTAAACATGAAGTCAAACCAAAGGAACCTGAGAAGATAGAGTTTGATCTAAAGTAGGAAGAATCACACTCTAGATCAGAGGAGGAATTAGAAGATTAAGAGCCACAAACTCCGGGTGTGAGAAGATCAGTTTGAGAAAGAAGGCAGCCATAAAGGTATAGTCCATCTGCTTTTTGTTCAAATTTTGCTTTGTTTTTTATTGATGATGATCCCAAAACTATGAAGGAAGCAATAGATTCAGAGGATGGAAAACTCTGGAAAGATGCCATGGTAGATGAAATGGCATCTTTGCACAAAAATGAGGCTTGGGATCTGGTGGAGTTGTCAGTTGGAAGGAAATCCATTGGTAGCAAATGGGTGCTCAAGAAGAAGACAACTGCAGAAGGAAAGTTGGAGAAATACAAAGCTCAGTTGGTAGCAAAAGGTTATTCCCAGGCGCCGGGAATTGATTTTGGTGATATTTTTTCTCCTGTTGCCAAGGTAACTTCTATTAGATTACTTTTATCTATTGCTGCTGCTTTTGATTTTGAGGTAAAACGGATGGATGTAAAGACAACATTTCTTCACGGGGATCTGGAAGAGGAAATATACATGAAGCAACCTGAAGGATTTGCGGTGAAGGGTAAGAAAGAACCGGTATGCAAGTTAAAGAAGTCTTTGTATGGGTTAAAATAGTCACCAAGGATGTGGTATCATAAATTTGATACATTTATATGGGGACTTGGCTTCACCAGAAGCAAAGAAGATCACTATGTGTATTTTAAATTAATTGGTGGCCGTATTATATATTTGGTCTTGTATGTGGATGATATGTTGCTGGTTGGAAATAACAAAGAAATTATCTAGGATTTGAAGACCCAATTGTCCTCCAAATTCGACATGAAAAATCTTGGTGCTACAAACTATATTTTGGGCATGGATATCAAAAGAGATCGGGCAAAGAGGAAGCTCTAGTTAAACTAGAGGAAGTATGTCAAGACAATACTTTAGAGGTTTAATATGCAGGATAGTAAACCGGTGAAGGTTTCTATTCCTGTAGGTGTGACGTTATCTACTGAACAGTGTCCCAAGACACAAGAAGAGGAAGTGGACATGTCCCGTGTTCCATATGCAAGTGCAGTCGGTAGCCTGATGTATGCAATGGTCTGTACTAGACCAGACATTGCACATTGTTATAGACATTTTTGGGCACTTCAACCCCAATCATAAATTTCCATAAATTGAGGGCTTCTAAGTCCCTAAAAGTGTTGCTTCACTTCCTAAAGGAACAAGGTCAGCTGATTACATCATCTCCCAGAAGTTCTCCACTAAAAATTGCTCATAAATGG
>APFE030846410.1:22535-67114 GCA_000404065.3 Pinus taeda
TAGTGGCACTATCAACTACAGAGGCAGAATACATGGCAACCACTCATGCAAGCAAGGAAGCAGTTTGGTTGCAAATATTGTGTTCAAGTATGGGTTTAGTACAGGGAGCTATAAGGATAGACTATAATAGCCAAAGTTGAATTTTCTTGGCAAAGAACCTTGCTTACCATTCAAAGACAAAGCACATTGATGTTCAGTATCAATTTGTGAGGGATATGATAGAAGACAAAAAGGTGTTGCTCATAAAGGTGGACACTTTGAATAATACTGCAAATGCATTGACAAAATCTGTGAGCTCTGAGAAGTTCTCTTGGTGTAGAGAAACAATGGGAGTTTCAAGGCTGGATAAATGACTCAGCTCTCCTATGGCCCCCTGTGGAAAGAAAACAACAAGTGGGAGAATGTTGGGTTGTGTTATATTCTTTCCACGACTAACCTACGTATTTAACCGGGGGGTTAGAGGGGAGGCGGAGCCCCTCCTTCGTTGGGCCGATTATGCAACAGGGGGGTCATAGGGGGCAGCAGTCCCCCCTATCCGAGGGGTTTGAAGGGGGTGGATAGGGAAAAAAAAATTGGACCCTATATTAGGTTGGGTGGACCTACCTATGGTTTTGTGCATGGTTTTCGCACATGGTTTTGGACGTGATGGTTTTCGATTCATGGTTTTAGACGTGATGGTTTTCGGTCCATGGTATTGAATGCTTCAACATGTATAAATATGTATTGTAACATTGAAAGGAATATAATGAAAAAATCAAGCTGGTAGTCCCAATTTTGGGATCCAGGGGAAAATATCTATGTATATGTGTTTTATGTGTTATTCTCTCGCATTGTTTATTTTCTGTGTTTTAGAATTCATATGCAGGTAATTTATGTACGGGGTTAAAACCTACATGTACTCATCACCCCTCCTATCTGAAGTGTCCATCAACCTACCATCTATCACTGTGTCATATCTATTCAACATGTGTCTACCAGGATACCTACTGCCATATGCCCCATTAGTGCCATCCCCATGTCCATGGATGATCCGGAGTGGCCCTTGTCACTGCAAGTCTAACAAACTCTAAAGAAGTATAACATTAACCTCTGCATACTTCTCTTGTGCCCGTATGATCCGTTCATTATCTGCGTTACATTTCCTTATCTCTTCCTTCAAACTTCTCAATGTAACTCCCAAATTGGAAGAGTTCCCAACACCATATTGCTCTTCGGATTTGTAGGGAGAGTCTTTGTTTTCAACCATATTGCTAGTCATTTTATCTCTTCCTGCAATGCATAATATGTTAGATAAACCAAATAACAATAAATTGACATAGCTTAGTATAGCTCACGGAGGATACCTTGTTTGCAAGATCACCAAATCAACGTGATACACGTATAACATAATCATAACAACATATAGACATACATAAATAAATGTATCAACACATAAGAATCACTCTAATTAGGGTCCAGACATCAATGAAAGGCCATATCAACAATGAATTCTATGAACTCATGCATGAGAAAAACCATTACTCCATTATACACATTGCCACATGCAACCAACAACATGCATAAGCAATGTTGAATCAACTACACATACGCATAAATGCATGTAGTCGAACATAAGCGATCAATTCTTGTAATCAACCTACAATACTAATACATGTAATCAAATATTCAAGAATGTAACCTAACATACAAGGATGTATGTAGGTGAAATAAAATCAACATATAAGTGACATGTAACCATATGCAACCAATCACATACTCATGACCAATACATTCCAAAAGATCAATATCAAATTATCCATATCAACCATACTACAACCATAATCAATCATCAAGAAAATGCAACAAGCACATGAAATGCAAGTGTAAGAGACACACATGCAACTAACATGAATGCATGACCACCCATTTAGTCCAAGAGTTAAACCATACTTTGATACCACTCTGTAACACCCTCCTCCCACATATACCCAAGCAACCATGCCAACCGGGGTAAACATGAGATGAGAGGCTACTATGATCATATTTGACCTCCTATGTGACCTTAAGGAAGTGAAATCAATGGAACATCACACACAATCATCCAACATCAGCAACAAAACCCTCAGGAGACATGTCGGCCACTTAGACAACTTGTCCTTGGGTCCCACTGTTTTTCTAGATCTCTTAGGCCATAGTCACTCTCATGTTATGGGTGAGGGAGTGACCAACAACCTAAAGTGGCTCTCATAGGCTTGCTTGCCAGTGACCAGAGACTAAAATTTCCAGTTTTGTGCCAACGGCCCTGGATTTATGCCACTTTTTTAGGCCGAAAGCCTAAGCCACTGCCCAAAATGGAGTGATAGCTTGAATTCAGTAAAAGTACAGGGAAACAATGATGCAAAAGCATTAAGCTGAACAAGACCAGAACTAGACCCCTACTAGCCATGACAGGTATTTCGTCAAAAACATCATCAACGTGTAACCTACATGTGTAAACAATAGAATTAAGTGCAAGGATCTCATACTTATCTGAGAATTACTATGAACCATTATTCCCTTATGTCAATTGTTGCATTATCCACTATTAGGTCATAAACACATTATCCATTCATATACAAGTAAAAAATGGTTGAGAGCCATACATAGTTGTTGTCTTAAAACATGCATATAACCAGCATAATAAGCACATAGATACCATAAACATATCAGTCATCAATATCAACATATACATCAATACATTTACACATTAAAATCAAGGGAATGAATATCTCATTAATGAATGCAATGAACCAACTGGAGATGGGACCACCACATTCCACCAGACCATAGATTGGTTGATCCAAGTCTCTCTTCATCTAATCACCCCCATGCCAAATTCAAAGCATGAATGTGGGACTCATAGAACACACCAAAAAAACACCAATCAACATGGATGCCACCGGATTTCTCCATCTACACCATGAGGAATTTGAGTGCCTCCTAGTCTCTTAGGCTTTACAGTGAATCCATAGTCTCATCCAGGGATCACTGGGCCCTACACCGATACATACTCTCCAAGCTTTGTCATGCATCCCATCCCAAGATCACTAGGCCCAACTAAGAGAAAATCCACCTCTTGGCTTTACCATATATCCTGCCATTCACTGACAAGGATTCCTAAGCCCACTGAGGCAAACAATCTGGATTTACCGCAACCCACAGTATAATTCACAGGTTACTAGGCCAGTGGATTCATGATCCTCAATCCGGTTCAGGGACCACTAGACCATGTGTTTGTCAATTCAAAGATCCAACCCACTCAGCTTCGAATCCAATCTGACAATCCCACATAAATCGAATGAGAGAACCCATCTAATCAAAGTTATCAGGAAATGGCAAGGCTAGGCTGAAAATACTGTCACACCTGGAAAAACCCATGCCATGGTAGAAAAGAAACACATGCAATCCCATGCATGCCAAATCTAGCAAGGAAAATACACATGCAAGTCAATACCTGTAATGAATCCTGTTGTAGCTGCTTGATCTTGCCTTTCCCTGCTTGATCTTTGCTTTCTCTTGCATTCTTTGCCTTTCTTGCTCCAATGCCAAAGTTCTCCAAGAAACTCTAAGTATCCAAGAGTGACAGAGAGAGAGAGAATAATGAGATACCTCCAAAACTCAACTAACAAAAGGTTACCGACTGATCTTCAAAAGCCTTTTTATGAATGAGGCCTCCATTTTCTTCATTTGCCATTATTTTCCTTCATTTTCCTCCTCACATGCAACCTATGACGTTTCACCTCCTTTTTCTCTTAACTTCCTTTTTTTCATAAATAATTGTGCCAAAAATGTCATTTTTCCTTTCCAAAGCCTCAACCATTGCCTTTGCCAATTTTCTTAGCCATAAACAACCAAATGAACACCCCCTAGGATGTCTTTCCCAACATTCATCTAGGAATAAGTGTCCCATCAACCGTGGTTATTGTTTTTAACTTTTACTACATGGAATTTTCACCAAGGTTGTTACAAAGGTAATCAAGAAAGGTAAGGTGAATGGATTTGAGGCATCATATGCCTTGGCTATGTTGGGAATTGTTGTTCTCGATGTTGCGCATGTGTTGCACGCATAAAGGGAGTTCTCTTAACCTTGACCTTATGATATCTAGTAACTAAGTTGTGATCATGTTTATGTTGATGTCTATATGGGAATACATGTATGTATGTATGTATGTATGTATGTATGTATGTCATGTCTGACAGGGGCATCATGGATCATGATTATTAATGCTAATGTTTATATGTATATATACATGTGTATGTATGTAATTGTCTAACATGATCATGATTGTTTCATGCTAATATTTATGTATATGTATCTATGTATCGATGTCACTGTCGGACAGGGTTATCAGGGATCATTCTTGCAGAGGAATGATTGCTTATGCAGGTGAATGACATGACGAGGTTCCTGGTATTATGGGAATCAAGTGGAAAGAGTAGTCATGAAAAATATATGAGGTCAGTATCATGTGGATATGAATTGATATTGTATGCCTGTATTATGCCTATGTTTATGTTATGACATGTAACACTAAGGGATACATCAACGAAATGAAAACAATGTGATTTGCAACATGTTGGGACAAGCATGGATAAGACACTGGAAGTAAGGTGTCTTGGTAGAGACAATGTGCTTTTGGATGTGAGGTACTATTTTTGTGCATATGTTGTATATGTTGCATCTGTGATGTTGTACGTGTGCGTTGTTGTGTATATATAGGGTGTGTACATGATGTTTATGCAATGCTATGTACAAGGTGGTAAAAATAGTGTTGTGTGAATATTGCATATGCAATGTTGGGTATAGATGGTGTTATGTACATGTTGCATATGTAGGGATGTGTACATATTGTATTGTGTACATGATGGATATGCGGTGTTGTGTGCATATCGTGTTGTGCGCATGTTGGATAGATAGTGCTATGTACATGTTGTATATGCAGTGCTATGTACATATGGTGTTGTGTGCATGTTGTACATTTGGTACTATGTACATATGGTGTTGTGTTCATGATTGCACATGTGGTGTTGTGGGCATGTGTACATATGGTGTTGTGTGCAGGTGGTGCTGTGTACATGTCGTGCATATGGTTATGTGTACATGTGGTGTCATGTACATGTCGTGCATATGGTGTTGTGTACGTCTGGTGTTGTGTACACATTATATAGGTGGTACGATGTACATGTGGCATTGTGTACACATTGTGCAAGTGTTGTCGTGTACATGTGATGTTGTGTACACATTGTGCAGGTGGTTTTGCGCATAGGTGGTACTTTCTACATGTTGTACATGTGGTACTAGTGTACATGTGGTATTATGTGCATGTCATACATGTTGTGTTGTGTACATGCAATACTATGTATGTGCATTGTGTAGTTGTGGTATTGTGACATGTACTCGGTGTTGTACTTTGTGTAGTACATGTATTGTGTTGTGTTGTACGCTAGGTGTAGGTACATGTATTTTGTGGTGTTGTGCATCGGGTATAGATGTATTATGTTGTGTTGTACGCCAAGTGTAGGTACATGTATTGTGTGGCATTGTACATCAAATATAGATGGATGTATTGTGTTATACATCTCGTGTAGGTGTATGTATGTGTTGTGTTGTACCCTGGCTGTAGGTATATGTGTGGTATGTCAATTGTAGGTGCATGTATTGCATTGTGTTGTATGTCATGTGTAGTTGTATGTGTGTGATGCACACTATGTGTATGTGCACATGGTTGAGGACAAGGCACTGCGTGTTTTTCGGGTGTGGAAACCGATCTGGTGTGCATACGGAATGAAGACAAAGGTAAAAGCTAAGGATTAGCTAAAGGATAAGTATCAATATTTTATTTTAGTTTTATTATGCATGTGATTTATGATTCTGGTCTATGTTAATTACATGTGATCTATGATTATGGTTTATGATGATTGCATGTGATTCATGATTTTTATCTATGATGGTTATGTTCTAAGCTAACTTGACGTGATATGTTTAGACATGATGATTTGATCAAAGATGCTAGTTTGACTTGTTGTGACAGGAAGCAAATAGGATTGCAAGTATACCTTATTGAAGATCTACCAATGAGGTATGATGTGAATTTATTTCAATTTATTTTAAATATAATGGAAATTATGTGCTTGGTATAGGAATGCATGAACATGGGTGCTTGGGTGGTTGAAATTGATTGCAAGAATTTGCAACAGCAAAAGGAATTGGAAAATGTAGCAGTATGTTGGTAAAGTATTAAGGAGCAGAGCCATTGTGGGACACTGGTAACCAATAGTGTCTATTGATTTCCATGAGCATGCTATGACCAATATGATGGTTTTGAGGCATGGATATGCCTTGGTTTTTGTATATTCCGA
The DNA here is from genome assembly GCA_000404065.3 of Pinus taeda. Taxonomy (NCBI): domain Eukaryota; kingdom Viridiplantae; phylum Streptophyta; class Pinopsida; order Pinales; family Pinaceae; genus Pinus; species Pinus taeda. The sequence continues at coordinate 28,914 of APFE030846410.1, forward strand.
TGTGAGGAAGCCTTGCCAAGGAATGGACTACCCGGGATGGGGGTGCCAGTGAAACTTGGAAGGTGAGTGACTGCACGAAAGGGGGTGACCGGATTGCCCGAGGGACTATGTAGCAGAGAAGGGAAGGTTGGGGATGGATTTGTTTTAGTCATCAGTGTTTCCAAATGGAATTAGATGCACATTGGGAATGTGCCTTGGAACAATGAGCGGGTAGCTGCTCACTAAGAGGAAAAGTGGCGCAGGATTATATCGCTAGAAATTGGATGCAGATTTGACTTTGATAGTAGATTCTGGACTTCCATAGAATCCTGATATTACTTTGAGGGTGGAGGTGTGAGCCTCTGGATTCCCTTGTTGCGGATGCAGGCACTGTATCCTTTTATGTTCTAGTTGAGTAAATGTGCATATGTGCATATGTGTGTATTATTGTAAATATTGTATTGTGTTGGGTTTATAAAGCTCCATAGATAGTATGATTATTTGTTGGGTGAAGAAAATGTGTACGTGTATATTTGGTTATTGTAAATACCGTAATGAGTTGTGTTATAGAGCTCCAATAAACGATGTGTTTGTCATGTTTTAGTAGATGGTCATTGTAAATACTGCAACAAGCTATGTTATAAAGCTCCATGGGAAGTATGCTTTATTTTCAACAATCTTGTTGGTTATAGGTGTCATTGAACACCGAGGATGGTGTTCCCCCAAGGGGGAGGGTTCTATAACAACCCTTGTTAAAAACTAATGTAAAATATATAAGATCATGGTTGATGGGACACGTATTCCAAACCGAATGGTGGGAAATACATCCTATTGGGTGTTCCTTTCAGTTATTATGGCGAAGGAAATGGCTAAGGCATTGGAAAGAGAAAATATAATTTTTGGCACATTTATTTATGAAAATAATTGAAATTAGGAGAAAAGGAAGTTGAAAGGTCACAGGTTGCATGTGATGAGGAAATTCAAGGAAAAGAATGGAAAATGAAGAAAATAGAGGCCTCATTATTAAAAAGGATTATGAGGATCAATGGGTAAGCTTGATTAGTGTAAGCTTGGCCAGTTCAGTTTTGGATCTCTCTCTTTATTCTCTCTTTCTCTCATTCTTTGACAATTAGAGTTTCTTGGAGAACTCTTGGAGAGTCTGGCATACTTGGAGTTTTGGAGCAAGAAGGCAAAGGAAGAGCAGGAAAGTGCAAGCGGACATCGAGATCAACAAGTACAATGGGTTTTTCTTGAAGGTATCGAGTTTCATGTATGTTTTCCTCACTAGTTTCGTCATCCATGGCACATGAATGTGGTTTATTGGTCATGATTTGTCACTGGCATGGAGGATTGCCTAGATTGATAGTGGATTTTCCTAACCTTGCCATTTCCTAGAAGCTCTAGTTGGACAAATGATTTGGAAGCCCTGTAACATCTTGGGTTGAGTTATTAGTCCTGGAATCCTTGGTTGGACAAACACTCTGGAAGCCCGACGACAATTGTGGGTTGAGGTACTAGGCCTGTAAGCCTTGGTTGGAACAAATGCTCTGGAGCCCTAGAAGGCTTGGGTAGAGACCAATTTGATAGTGGTTTTATGATTTCCAACAGTGAGGTGGAATCACTATTTGATGGGTTGAGGTGGTTTCGCCTCTGGAAGCCCTAGATGGTTTTGATTGATGTGTTTTATGAGATCCCACATTCATGCCTAGAATATGGCACGAAGGTGAATGGTTGAAGAGAGATTTGGCTCAGTGATTCTACGGTCAAGTGGAATATGGTAGTCCCATATCGGGTTGGATTTTGCATCATTAATATGAGGTTATTTCTCTTTGTTATCTCATTAGTATTATACTGGTTTATATGTGAATTATATGGTTGTTGTTTCCTTGGTATTTTTGTTGTTATTATGTTGGTTATGAATATGTATTATGACAGTGGCTATGTATGGCTCTCATCATGTTTTTACTTGTATATGAATGAGAAATGTATCTATGGCCTAATGGCTAAAATTGCAGCTAAAGTAATAAGGAAACAATTCCTCATAGAAAATCTCAAATAAGTATGAGACCCCTATGCTCATATATGTTATTTACACATGTACATTACATATTCATAGTATGTTTGACCAAATGCGTGTCATGGCTAGTAGGGTTCCAATCAAGTTCTTATTCAAGTAATTGCAATAGTACTGTTATTTCCATGTTATCTAACTGTTCTAAAGATTTCATTCAATTATGGGCCGTGACCTAGGCTCTGGGCCTGAAAATGTGGCTTAAATCCTTGGGACGTTGGCACAAAACTGGGCAAAATAGTATATGGACAGTGGCTTGCAGGCCTATGAGAGCGTCCAAAGGTCCCTAGACGCTGGCGTGCCCATAGAATGAGAGTGTTCAAAGGTCAAGTGGTCCAAAATATCAGTGGGACCCAGGGGTTGGTTGGTAGAAAGGTTGGAAATGTTCCTAAGGGTCCTAATGCTGATGTTGAATGTTTGTATGGTGTATTTCCATCACTTCCACTTCCTTTTAGGGGACTTATGAGGCTGAATCATATCATAGTGGCCTTTCATTGCATGTTAACCTTGTCTAGCTGGTTTCCTAGGTAGATGTGGGAGGAGGGCGTTATAGTTACAATTTTAAGGGGTTAACTTCGATTAGTAAAACAATGGTGAGAATGATGGGGATTTATTGCATTTTGGATCCATTACTAAAATGTGTGTGTGTGTGTGTGTGGATATTCACGTATGAATTGGGTCACCTCTTAATTATGCTACAGTGGGAAGTCCTTATGTAAATTGAATTCTAGCCTGAGTGGGTGCCATTAAATCTTGTTAGGAATTATGTCAAGCATCATTTCTAAGTATGACATGTTGTGTGATTCCCCTTGCTAGAATTTTGAAGGAGCCACAAAACTACAATATTTATCTAGATGTCCAATATGGCATGATAATAATGAAATAACCATTAATTTAACATGTATACAAGCCTTATTTATAGGCCCTATATAATTTTGAAAAATCAGGTAACTAATGGATTTTATGATAACTTTTCCCTTTGGTGTTAAGATCTACCTTGCATAGGACCAATGCTTAGGTTCAGAACCAGGCCCAATGATGGCCTCTTGTAATTACTCAATTTGGGCCTTGAAATCCCTCCCATGATTATCAATTCACTGCCATAACGATTTATAAAACGCTAATCAAATTGTAAACAACAAAATATTCTCATCATCAAGTGATATATCGTTGGATTTTGCAAATCTGTGAGTAATGAAGATATTCCTTGTCAAGCGATATATTAGTGGGGTTTAGTCCCCGCCATGTCACAAGTTCAAATCTCATGGGGAGGGGTTGAGTAGGGACATCGACCAATATTTTCACAATCCTAGTTATAATAATCCTATTGTTAGTGGATTGAAATAGTCCATCTAATAAACAAGTTAGCCCCATCTTCGACTCAACCTAGTAAAACAAAAAATTTGCTAGCGACATAAATTCTCCTTATGCAATAAGGCGCTGGTTGATACCATCAATTTATAGGCACCATAGAATTCTTCAAGCCAGTGATAAATATTGATTTCAGTGAACTTATGCACACCTTCAAAAGTATTATGGGCCCAGAGATGTCACACTTGAGGAAAATCTAGATATGCAAAAACCCTCTTTCGAGCTAGCCAAAACATCTTTTGAGCCATTGATACATCACTTGGTGAAGAAGATCATGAGATAAAAATACATTAATGGCTAAGATGATTAGAATATGACGATCACTTGGTTAAAGGTTGTTGGAAATACTGAGAGTGGGGTGAATCATTATTTCACTTCAATTAGTAAATTTTAACTTCATAGAGCATTAGTTATCATTATCATTAGATAAAATATTAATTAGTATCACGTCATTCAATAATACACAACATCAAATATAGTACACAAATATTTTTAGGTGGAAACCCTTCCAAGATAAAAACCATCGAACACTTCTTAATATCACCTTAATATAGGCCTTCAAAATTTACATCAATAGCAAGCTCCAACTTCCAAGACTCTCCTGCTACAACTGGAAGGAGGCTCCAACCTCTTGATTTATCAACTCGAACTGAAAAGATGCTCCAATTCTCTGGTTTACCATCTCCAACTAGAAGGATGCTCCACTGCCTTGGTTTACCAAATCCTATTAGAAGGATGATCCAACGCCCTGGTTTACCAACTCCCACTGGAAGGATTCTCCAACGCTCTCGATTTATGGGCTTCAATTGAAAGGATGCTCCAACACCTTGCACAAACTCCAACATACCCTAGCACCACCCTGGTGCCTTGAATTTTTCTCAAGCTCTAACTTGAAGAAGACTCCAATCTCCTGCCTTACACCACCTTGCCACCCTTCTTTAAGAGCAAACCATGTTTCACAATTTTCAGAATGGATCCACCTATGCTCAATATCAATACAAACCAAATTGTTATTCAAGTTGCATAAACCTATCATAAAAAAATTTATCCATATAACCCTAATTCAACAAGCAAGTTAGAAATAGTGTAAACTCTAGCACTCATCAGTTGCCCATAAATACAAATAACTTGACAACCCTTCATAATTTTACTAACGAACTACATACATTTTCAACATCACCTACATTAATGAGTACATATTTCCTTTCTGTTAATAACACAAATATTGCCAAATCAAACAAGTCAACTCAATGCATCTCAGAACAAAAATCAAACCATCGAAATATATTCATGCATTGATCCACTCTTCATCGTTAAATCCTAATCAATAACTTTGTCACGCTTAAAAATACACTAACCATAAAATACAAGGATTATCAAGAAATCTGATCATCAATGTATGTCACAAATATTTTTCAAACCTTTCGATGCATTATCCTAATCATGAAACTTCTTGTAATTTCCAAATTGGCTCAAAAGTGAGCCCAAAAGTTCCCAAAAACTATCCAAACCAAATATCAAATTAATCGTTATACAAATTACTCTTTTTTAAGTATTTCTCTATAGAATGCCTAAATTTGGCAATAGATTCGACAAAATGATATTCTCCATTCATTTAACAAAGTGACAAAGCAATAATAAATAAAATATGATTTGATCTAATGGTTTTCGGACTTCAAACTTACAATGTCAGGTATATACTACAAAACCGCTGCACAATGTGACTTATATGTAATGACTTCAAAATAGAGAGCCAACGAACTCAATACCATGCCTTCATTAATACCATACACATTAATCGTTCAAGGTTTATGGGTGTCTCACTTCCACCTTTTTCCCGCATTGACTAACCACATGAATACAAACTTGGGCTTTGATGTGTCTATCTAGAAGTCAACCCAAACATAATTTAGACAGCATGTGTTTTCTCACGCATCCATAACAACCATTCCATGTCTCATAACCTGTCGATCCATCCAATCTCTGGGTTTATTTTATTCATGTGTTCATTATACCCACAAGATGATACTAATTTGGCAACAAAGGCTTCTCACAAGAACCAAACCCTCACTATGCCATACCCAGAATTTTATAGCTCGTTGTTTTCTTATCGTTACTAGAATAAATGTCAAGACTGTGAGGATTAAAACCAATTATTCGATGAATAAAAAATTGCAATGGTCTCAATTACTAACAAACTTAGTCACAAATCTGTCCATCCTTGGCCCTTTCCACGAACTCAAAATATCACCACCAGTTGTACCCTTCTTCGTTGCAATTCTTCCCTCAATCTCGATGGAATAGATATTTAGATGAGTCAATCGAAGGATGTTAGTGAGTCATTCATCAATTAATGATCCATTCATCATAATTTCTTGTATTCATTTAGCCATACACCAATGTTGCAGGCTATTGAACTGCATGCAAATACTCAATTTTTGGCTAATCATATGCATGTGCCTTGGGCCAAGAATCTGTCGCTGGTGGATCCAGATTGGACCTGGAGTTGTCTCTTGCTCTCAAAATGGAATATTCACAAAGGCAGGTGTAGATGCTATGCTTTGACAAATTACCTTGTTGAAAGGGACGAATTCCAAAGCTTGGTGTTGGCGCAAAACTTGGTGAACTCCTTTTCACAATAATGTCCCTGCCATTTACATAACCTGAATGTAACCAAATAGACTTCGCTCTACTATGATCAACCTCGAGAAAAATATATTCCACGAAATCATTTCAAACTCAACCTTTCAGATCATATCCAAATGAACTTCTTTCAATATTTTAACCTTCAAATTTAGATTGTCGTTCTGCTCTTATCCTCAAAGCCAAAGATGATGTGCGGATAGATTGATGCTTTTGTGGAGAAGTTTGAGCGTGAATTTATAGTGATGAAGGGGCCTAGAATGGGTGGCCGCTTAGCCCAACAAGACAAATCCAACCTAAACTTAAAATAATTTTAACAACCTATGACCTGAACAAACCATAAACAATGCATATCCAAGGTCCATAAAAAATGATATTCATATAACCATTTTTAACGCTATGTTTTTATCATTTTGATATTCATGCTATGGCCCATTTGACTATGAGACCATAAATTTCATTTGAAAATAATATCTGAACCATTTGATGGGGAGCCATGTAATTGTGATTTTGTGTCATTATTATTCTGCTGGCATTGGGTACTTTGACCATGCCTTTGGGGTTTAAATCTTCAAGAAGCCATATCTCCTTTGTTGAAGGAAATGTAACTAGGTTCGTTCTTCATAAATTTACTTTTGATATTTGTATTTATTCAAGAAAAGAAATATTATTTTTATAAATATGTCAATGATTTTCTTGCTCATTGAAATAGGTCTAGCACATGTTAAAGTGTTATAAGTGAGTCAAGTAGTCAAAAGAAAATGTTGAATACCTTAAGGGCATGTTACACCATGTATGTTTATGTATTATATTCAAGAGAACACCTCCAAGCAAAGTCAACAAGTCTCCTCCATGCAAGGACACCACCAAAGAACCCATCTGAGGCAAAGAAGGCACGTTGGCCTTCAAGTCCGCCTAAAGGAGGGACAAACCTCTATATATAAAGTTTGTCCACTCCCTCAAAATACAATGCAATCATATCTGAAAATAGCAAATTTAAGGATCCAAGAAAAGAAGTAAAAAGGACGAAGTCAAGGAGCCTCTAGTGTATCGAATGGAAGCATAAGTGAAGTTTGGAGGCTGGTTTCTAGGGAAAATATAGTCACATGAGCGAGGAAGAGGAAGGCTTCCTATGGCCATAACAACAGAGACTCACAACCAAACATATCTCATCATTTTGGCTAGATACATAGGCCTAAAGGGCCTCCCACTCAAGCGAAGTATAAAGGAAGAAAAGTGAAGGTAATAGGGTTGTCCTAAAGCCTATTACAGTCACAAGTGCAAGGAGAAGGAGGTTGTCTCTACTTTCATAACAACCCTCTCATACAATTTTTTTTGGTTGGTGAAGAGAAGGAAGGGATCATCATAAGGAAAGGGTCTCATCAAAGGAATCTCTTCTAGAGAAAGTGCAACAAGATCTAACAACAGTTGGAAGGAGGATGAAGTGCCGGAAGAAGGAAGTGTCGGGGAACAAAGTGCAGAAAAGAGGAAAGACTTGACTTGTGCTTGGAGGACATTCTAGTCAAGGGCATAGGGTTTGGTATTGATCAATAATAATCTTCAATAAGAGAAACTTACTAAAGGGTTTTCCTCTCAAGAGCAGAGAGGTTTTCACCCTGGCAGAGAAGCAACATCTTGTTTTCTTATTCTTATGTTTGTGGTAGCAATTTGATGAAGTACACACACATGCATTAGTAAGAAGAAGAAGATTAAGCTAACAAGAAAAGTAAAAAGACCCCACAAATTGTTATCAACTCAATAATAATCACACTACATCTAATTTCCCTTGATTCTTCAACATGATATCAGAGGAAAGGTGACACATCAAGTAAATGGCATCACAAGAACACTCATAAAGGAAGGACATCTACAAAAGTTGAAGCATCAGGCCAAGAAGTCGCAATCACATCAAAGGACAAGAATGTCTACCATCTATCATTCATAAAGGAAGACTACAAAACAAGAAGAAGATCCTTACACAAATGCGCCTACAAGAAGAGCAAATCAAAGTAGGACCTACATCAAGCTACAAGTCAACAAGCAACTCTCATCATCAAGTCAAGTTCACTTGGAGAAAGCAACTTGAAGAACATCAAGATCTAAGGAAGGCAAGCCATCAAGTATTGATGGAGAAACAAAGTTTACTACATCTCAAAATCTATCACGTATGTATATGTTCCCTTCTGAATATACATCAATGTCTTTTTGCAAGGAAATCAATAAATTGGTAGGTACCAATAACTTTCTTGTATGGAAAAAGAGGATTGATTTAATTCTTAAGGAGAATGAACTCCTAGAACACATCACAGGGAATGTTACTATTCCTACTAAGGAGAAAACTCAAGCCTTAGCCAATTACAATAAGGATGAGACAAGAGCTCAAAGGATTCTAATATAATCCATCAAAGACTCTCTCATTCCTTATGTCCCCAAACTTGAAACATCAAAAGAAATCTATCATAAACTACTAGAGCTATTCTTAGTAAGCACATATGGAGAGGTGATATCTCTTCAAAATGAGTTGTACAAGATGAATATATCAAAGGAAGGAATAGCTCCCTACTTCATGAAGATCTCTGAGATGAGGGATCAACTTCAAGGTCTAGGGGAAGTTATGTCTGAGAGAGAAATTACAATTGTAGTACTCAATGCTCTACCTGAGGATTGGGGAAACATCACATCAAGTGTATATTCCAAGAAGGAAGACACCCCATTAAGTGAACTTTGGTCTCTATGCAAGATAGAGGAAACAAGACTCAAAGCAAAGGAAGATGTGGGATCAAAGGAGCAAGCATTTACTACCATGGCCTAGAGAAAGGGAATATTTTGCAAATTTGGTCCATGAAGAACAAACAAAAAATATATGTCCAAATTCCAATGCTTTGGGTGTCAAGAATATGGAAACTACAAAAGGAATTTCCCTAAACTAAATAAGGACAACAACAACAAATGTAAAATGGAAGAAGCTCACATGAATCAAGAGGTGAAAGAAGAAGGAAAGAAGAAAAAGAAGGAAGATCCTTTAGATCTCTACTATGACTAAGTCTACTTCTTTACTTAAAGTCTTCTTTCAAAGTTTTGAGTAGTGTAGGAGCATGTAGGAATAGAATAAAATTGCATGGCTAGAAACATATTCTAGAATCTAGAAGCATGATGTACATAGAGTTCAAAATACTCATGTAGAAGGAGAATTTATAAATAGAACAAAATGGATGATTAGAAATATCTTCTAGAATATAGAAGCATGTTAAATATAGCTCAATATATTCATGTATGAGGAACATACCTAGTATATGACCTCATCCACAGTGAAAGACAATTGATCATGATTAAGAATCTTAGAAGACCTCCATCATAAAAAATAAAGAAACATTTAAGGGTCTTCAAGATCCCATGATGTAATCTTCAAAAGAAGATTCATAAACAAAAGAAAATGCCTCATTGGGAATCCCATTCATGGGATTCAAGAAAAGGATGATATGCAGGAAAGCTAAGATGAAGCAAGAAGGGCCACACCAAGGTCAACCAAATGAAGCTAAGATGATCAAAAGAGAATCAATATGAGGTATGTATGCATCAAAGTTTAGTCATGCTATCATATGTATATTATTGATTCAAGTGAATAGTTTTATGATATAATCAAGTAGGAAATAATTACTTTCACCAATGACATGCTTGAAGGCATGTACTACAATACAATTAATGTCAACAAAAGGGAATAGTCACATAAGGAGTATAAGGTTGCTGACTAAGAAGCAAGTGAAGAAGAAATGATGACTAGCACTTGGAGCAAGCAATGAAAAATTTCTCCCACAAGGAGCATAAGGTGGTTGACCAATCTATCCATGAAGAAGCAAATGAAGAAAGAGATCAAGCATGTGAAGAAAACCATGATAAAAAAGAATCTCTCTATCTGACAAAGATACTTTGAAGGCATCTCCCGAAAGAAGGCATGGCAACTTTGACAAAGGAAGAAAAAGATCAAAGGACCCTTGACACCTATGAAGGCCTTGGAGATATGAAAAGTGCAGATAATTGATTCTACTCTACGAAGATATCATGAGGAAGAAGTCATCCAACAAAAGCACCATTAATGTTGAAGCAATATCAGGATGAAGTCAGAAGGGCTACTAGATAAAAGCATGGGAACGCGCAAGTACAAAGAAGTATCCATGTGAAGAGTAGTCTGAAGCATAGACAAGATGACAAGGAATAACCAGATGACAAGAGAACCTGATATATGACAAAGAAGGCCACTTTACACGAAGAAAGCAATGACATGACAAACCAGGAAGGAAAGTGATCGATGAATGGTGCCCTATCAGGAAGAAGTTCAAACAAAGACTCCGTGACATCAAAGGAAGCAAGGAGATCAAATAGTTGGAGGACCCACGAAGAAGAAGTTCCTGATGAATGGACTAGTCCCTAGCTAAGAGGGAGTTATAACAAGTTCCCAATTACAAAGGAACTTGGACAAGTACCTTGTCAGAGGATACTTGGGCATGTCTTCCTCAATTGAGAGGGAGAGATAGACACAACATTTTTGTCTTCACTTGGGAAAAAATAATGGGAGGATTGGGTAATCATCTGGCATCTGATATTCTTTGAGGATGTGTAGGGAATCCAAGACAAGAGTAGGCAAGAGGACTGATATTCTTTGAGGATGTGTAGGGAATCCAAGACAAGAGTAGGCAAGAGGACTGATATTCTTTGAGGGCTGGGAACCCAAGACAAGAATAGTCCTAGAAGGTCTATATCTCAGTGAACACCCAGGTGGGTATGCACCTTGAGGGAGAATGACTAAGGTGTCTATAATTCATTTGTCTCGCCAACATTGTGCTCTGATTTATTGAGAGATAGAGCTATCAGTCAAGGCCTTGCTATGGAAACAATGTTGGTTACTATGATGCTATAACAGATGGATTTCCAATCCGGTTTCTGTTATGTGAATTCCTCAAGATTGAAACATAGCCAAACACCTTGTAATGTTGTATGAATACCTCCCTAGTTAATAGGGAGTGTTGAAGGAATTGTAACTAGGTTCGGTCTTCATAAATGTACTTTTGATATTTGCATTTATTCAAGAAAAGAAATATTATTTTTATAAATATGTCAATGAGTTTCTTGCTCATTGAAATAGGTCTAGCACATGTTAAAGTGCTATAGGTGAGTGAAATAGTTAAAATAAAGTGTTGAAGACCTTAAGGGCATGTTACACCATGTATGTTTATGTATTAGAGTCAAGAGAATACCTCCAAGCAAAGTCAACAAATCTCCTACATGCAACGACATCACCAAAGAATCCATTTGATGCAAAGAAGATAAGTTGGCCTACAAACAATAAGTCGGCCTTCATGTCAGCCTAAAGTAGGGATATGCCTCTATATATAGATGTTGTCCACTCCCTCAAAAGACAACGCAATTGTTTATAAAATCAACGAAGTTAAGGAGCCAAGAAAAGAAGGAAAAAGGACGAAGCCAAGGAGCCTTTGGTGTAGCCAAGTAAAGGGAAGCATAAGCAAAGGTTGGAGGCCAGTTTCTAGGGAAAATACAGTCACACATGCGAGGAATAGGAAGGATACATGCGGTCATAAAACAAATAATCACAACCAAACATATCTCATCATTTGGGCTAGAGACATATTCCTAAAGGGCCTCCCATTCAGGTGAAGTAGCAAGGAAGAAAATCGAAGTTAATAGGCATATTCTAAAGCATATTATAGTCACATGTGTGAGGATAAGGAGGTTGTCTCTATTGTCATAACAACCCTCCCATTACAGTCATACAAAGCTCATTGGTTGGTGAAGAGAAGGAAGGGATCATCATAAGGAAAGGGTCTCATCAAAGGAATCTCTTCTAGATCAAGTGCAACAAGATCTAACAATAGTTGGAAGGAGCACGAAGTGTCGGAAGAAGGAAGTGTCGGGAACAAAGTGCAGAAAGGAGGGAGGACTTGATTTGTGCTTGGAGGAAGTTCTAGTCAAGGGTCTAGGGTTTGGTATTGGTCAATAAGAAGCTTTAATATGAGAAACTTACTTAAGGGTTTTCCTCTCAAGAGAAGAGAGGTTTTGGCCCTGGCAAAGAGCCAACATCTTGTGTTCTTGTTCTTATGTTTTTGGTAGCAGTTTGATGAAGTACACACACATGTATTAATAATAATAAGAAGATTAAGTTAACAAGAAAAGTAAAAAGACTCCACAAATTGTTATCAAGTCAAGAATAATCACATTACATCTAATTTCCCTTGATTCTTAAACATCCTTAATCGAGAGGATCCACATGGAAGGAAACTTCCCAATGGAAATGGCATGACAAGGACTACACAATGTAGATGGTCATGTACGAGAAAACATTGATCTATACATCTAAATTCCTCATCAAATTTGGGGAATCATGGTCACACCGCAGGAGCTCCTCATCCTTTCGAAGCTTCCAATTGATGAACTTCATAGACAAATATTAAGAGTGTTCAAGGATGATGTCGACATTAATGACAATACCATTCAATAAGCTCCTCCTGTGTCATTGATGGCAACACATACACTCCCCTTGCAATTATTTCTCCCCCTAACTTCATGTGTTTGGTATTCTCCTAATTTCTCCCCCTCTTTAACATTAATGGAAAAGGGTTACTCCCCCTAACGAAATATCTTCTTCTATCTTCCTGTAAGAGACTTCCTTTCTCCCCCTAACATGTTATGCCTTTCATGACTTGCCACAAATGATTCCTCCTGTCAATATGAATTACCAAAAGGATTTTTACCATGATTCCTTTTTCACTTCTATCATTTTGCTCCATAAAGCTAACAAATTTGTTTGATATGATGACTTCTTCCATTTATCAACCTGTTGTAAGATATATCCTCAAGTCTGCAACCACTACTACTTAGAATCCCCCCTCATCAACATTCACGGGGCGAGGTGTTAAGAAGCTAGATTCTTTAGAATAATGTATGAATGAGCTTTGAAGACAAATCATCCAGAAACTTGACATTTTCTAATGTACTTATTAACTCATCATAGTATTGCGACTTTACAAATCTTGAGAGCATGACTACTGAGACTTTTTCATTCATCTGATCTTTTAGCTTTTCTCTTCTTCTCTAAATCTTCTTGTACCTAATATCAATATTTTCCTTCATATCTGCAATCATGAGCTATGTGTCCATAGATATGGAATTTTAATAATTCCATGCGATCCCTAAAAGACAAAGCAACTAACATATACTTTCTGCTGATAAATTCTTTTTGAAATTTGTCCTGCGATCCTGCAAGCTTGATTCTAGGGTTTTGATAATGTCTGCAATCCATAGCCATATGCTCGAAGTGAAAACATGAGAAACAATAACCATGAAACATACTACGGTACCTGGATGAGATGTTTGTCTTGATGGTATTATGTAAACATTCTTTCTTGGAGTAGGTATAACCCTTTGTTGATTCTTATCCTTGATTACTTCAGTATTACTTCTTGGACCATCATTACCCTTAATATTCTTTTGACCTTTATTTGGCCTTTGAAGGATCTTGTTGTTAGGCTTATTGCCAATCTTTCCTTTCAGGGACTTGGAACTTGTGCCTTCATTACATGGGGCTTCATTTGCTTCTCCATCCTTCATCTTCAATCGAGTGATGACATTATTCTTCCTTTCGTCATCCAACAATTTCTCCTTCTACCATTTCCTAAGCTTATCTATTTTAGTTATGGAAATGTCAAGTTCTCTTTGCTTTTGAGAAATACCTTCCTAATAGTAGATTTACAAAACTTTTCTTTCTTTCTTATGACTCCTCTACTCGCAGATTTAAAAGGGTGACATTTTTTGTAGCTTTGTTAAAATCTTGCACTTGTTCCTTTTTCCTTTCGCCTTCCTTTCTAAGCTTGTTTATTTCTACTAGAGATGCATCAAATTCCTTTTGCTTTTGACCAACTTCTACTATGCACTTCTAAACAGATTCCTCTAATTAGCTTGTCAAGTTTTTCTCTTTCTTTTCAGCTTCAAGCACTTGAATTCTTAGAAGGGAAACTTCTTTGAGTATTTGATTTTTCTTCCTTGCTTTTCTAAGATCACTTAAGGTGTCGATCAATTCTCCCTCCATGTTGACTTTTACTTCTTCTTCTTCATCTACTCTATATTAATCACAATCACCATCATCATCTTGACCTGTATCCTTATTTGAGTAGAGATCATGGAGCTTATTCCAAATGCTTTGGGATGATGAAATTGATCCACTTTGGCTTTTTGAGGGTCTGACAGAGCTATTAGAATGACATTCACTGCTTTTGTATTTTCCTACTAGATTCATTAGTAGACGTGTCTCCAGAAAAAATAAAGCACCAAACATCACTTCCATGAGCTTTCAAATAGGTGTCCATTCTAGATTCCCATATTTCATATTTGGCTTCATTGAACTCAAGAGCTGGATAACCAACTTGACTCTCTTCATTAGCTGTAACATATTTGGAGACTACTACAATACAAGGGATTTCCTTTGATCATTTGGACGCAACCTTATTTGACTTTCCCATCTTTACACTTCTATGAATTTTCCTTCTAGATATTAAGCTCCAACTGAAGAGGAGGTTGAATCAATATTTCACTGCAATTAGTAAATTTTAACTTCACAAAGAATTAATTATCATTAGCATTAGATCAAACATAAATGAGTATCACAACACCATATAATAATGAACAACATCAAATACTACAAAAATATTTTTAGGTGGAAACCCTTTTGGGAGAAAAACCACTGAACACTTCTTAATATAGGTCTTCAAAATTTACATCATTAGGAAGATCCAACTTTCAAGATTCTCTAGCTACAACTGGAAGGAGGCTCCAACCTCCAGATTTGTTAATTCCAACTGAAAGGAGGCTCCAATGCCCTGATTTACCAACTCCAACTAGAAGAACACCTCAATGCCTTGGTTTATCAACTCCTATTGGAATGATGCTCCAATGCCCTTGTTTACCAACTCCCACTAGAAGGATGCTCCAATGCCCTAACTTTATTAGCTTCGATTGAAAAGATGCTCCAACACCCTGCATAGGCTCCAACCTGCCCTAGCACCACCCTGCTGCCCTGAAGTTTTCTCAAGCTCTGACCTGAAGGAGAATCCAATCTACTATCTTGCACCACCTTGACACCCTTCTTAACAAGCGGGCCACATTTCACAATTTTCAGACTGGATCTACCTATGCTCAATATAAATACAAAATGAAGTGCAATATAATATTCGTTTAATGAAATTTGCTTCTGCTCAATATGTACGTCAAACTCTAGCTTCATAAAACTTAGTTATCTTCTACTCAAGTTGCATCAACTTGTCATCAAACATCTAGACATATAACCTTGATTCAACAAGAAAATTAGAGACACTGTAAACCCTGACACTCATCAACCGCCCATATAAGCAAATAACTTGACAACCCTCAAAATTGTATTAGTGACCCACAAAATTTGTTCACAACATTTGCATTGATGAGTACATATATCCTTTATGTTCATAATGCAAATATTTCCAAACACTAGGAGTCAACTCAATGCATCTCAGACCAACAACCAAACCGTCGACATATATTCATGCATTGATCCACTCTTCACTATCAAACCCAATCAACAATTATGTCATTCTTAAAAATTCACTCACGATACCATACAAGGCTTATTAAGAAATCTGGTCATCAATGTATGTCAAAAAGAATATTCAAACCTTTTGATACATTCTCCTAATGAGGGAGCTTCTTGCAATCTCCAAATTAACTCAAAAGTGAGCCTTAAATTTCCCAAAAAACTATTCAAACAAATATCAATTTAATCGTTATAAAAATTGCGCTTTTTAGTTTCGCTCTACAAAATGCCCAAATTTGGCAATATATTCGACATAATGATATTTTCCAGTCAGTTAACAAAGCGACAACAGAGCGATAAATAAAATATGGTTTCATCTTCTGATTGTCGAACTTCAAACTCACAATATCAATAACATACTACAAAACTGTTGCACAATGTGACTTGAAATGTGATTTAAATATGTAATGACTTCAAAATGGAGAGCCCAAAAGCCCGATACCATGCCTTAACTTATACCATACACATTAATCATTCGATGTTTACAAGTGTCTCACTTGAACTTCATTTTCGTGTTGACTAATCACATGAATACAGACTTGGGCTTCAATGTGTCTTTCTAGAAGTCGACCCAAAGATCATTCAGATTAGACGTGTTTTCTCATGCAGCTATAATGACCACTCCGCGTCTCATAACCTATTGATCCATCCAATCTCTAGGTTTTATTTGATTAATGTATTGTTTATACCCACAAGATTCTATTCATTTGACAATAGAGGCTTGTCACAAGAACCAAACCCTCGCTATGTCATACCCAGACTTTTGTAGCTCATTGTTTTTTTATAATTACTACAACAAATGTTGGGACTGTGAGGATTGAAGCCAATGATTCTCCAAACAGATCATTGCAACAATATTGGTTTCCAACAGACTTAGTCATAGGTTTGTCGATCCCCATCATTGTCCACGAACTCGAAATATCGACACCAGATGCGCCCTTCTTCATTGCATTCCTTCCCTCAACGTTGATGGAGTAGATATTTAGATGAGTCAATCGAAGGATGTTAGCGAGCCATTCATCATAATTGCTAGTGTTAAGTTAGCCATATATTGATGCTACGGGTTATTGAACTACATAGAAATCTTCAATTTTTGGCTAGTCATATGTATGTCCGTTGGGCTAAGAATCTGATGTTGTTGGATCCAAAAAGGTATGTGAAGGTGCTACACTTTGACTAATTGCCTTTTTGAAGGGGAAAAATTCCAAAGCTTGGTGTTGGCGCAAAACCTAGTGAACTGTTTTTGATAGTCATGTCTTTACCATTTACGTAACTTGAACGTAACCAAATGGACTGCGCTTCGCTATGATCAACCACCAGAAAAGATATGCCATGAAATCTCCTCAAACACACCCTTTCAGATCAGATCCAAATGAACTTTTTTCAAGATTTCGGCCTTCAGATTTAGATTGATGTTCTTCTCCTGGCCTTAGAGCCAAAGATGACGTGTCTATATATTGATGTTGCATCTCATGAAGGCAAGACTGTTGTAAATGATATAAAGGAGGACTGGTATTCTGAAGGTTTCTACGCTGGAAAATACACCAGGTTCTTTTGCTTCATTTATGTCTTATAATCTCTGTTGTTATATCAAGGTAAATTGTATGTTCCTCATATATATATATGTATATATAGCTATGTATATATAGCTGATATAATAGCACACTTGTGAGGTCTGTATTCTGAATTCCCCTTGAGAAGCATTGACAATATCTCTTGAGAACATATATATGACCAAAGTGTGTGCTGATGAATTGTAAATTTCTGAAGTGAAAGATTACTTTCATATGTCTGTTGTGGGGATGTTATGAATCGTTTATAGGCTGCTATGTGTTTATTTTGAACTTAATGTATGAGAAGAGCACCTATAGCCAATCATTAATGAACTGTTTGACAAAATGATGCACTGTACCCCAAGACAATACTCAGAAATTTCGTGGAATTCCCCAGGTATTCCAAAAGGGAACAAAATCTATGATATGGCAAGTATTCATCAGGATGAATAACTAGATTTTGACACTTTTCTCCGAGTGTTTAATCCTCACAAGTTGTGTATTTGGTCAATTATCATGTATGGAAATAATGAGTTGCAAAAATGCGAAGGATGAATTATAGTACATAACTATGGAGATGCCTAGAAGAAATGTCTCTTTGTCTAAATTATATTAAAAGAACACTTTACACACTTTCCTAGTTAATTCTCAAATTTTGCACTTTCTAATTTATTTTTTCACTAATTTTGGTAATTTTGCTATAATTTATTTTATATCATAATGGTATAAGTAGTTCATTAAGAAAAATGTATGAATGCATAAGTTAATGTTAATGCACAAGTTACACTTGTTAGAAATTTTGAAGTTGAGTTTATGATAATATTGGATATGGTAACTATTTGATCATGTTTTTCTCTAAGTAAAATTTGTAATGATTTGTCTTTTCCTTAAAACGGATTTGCAAATAATCTTTTATGACTTTATAAACTCGAATCATGCTCTATTATGACCTCATAAACTCAAATCATGCTCTATTTCTAGTAGAGATATATCAAACACATTCTATGTGGTTGAACTAGTGTATTATTTTTTAGATATGGATTATATTTTATGATGATTGTGATGTAATTTGTCTTCCAAGTTAACAAATTCCACACTTTTTTCTACAAATGTTGTTCTGCATACACACAAGGTAATTTTATTTGTGAGTATTTCTCATATAGACAATGAATGTGTCAAAGGCCTTTTCTTTGTTAACTATCATCTTTATTAGGGATCAAACTTAAATGTTTAGATTAATCCTTCTAAGGGGTTCAAAATATCTGTCATAGAAGTGTAATACAAAAATCACCTTTCTAAAAATGTACATTTTCGAATTAACCCATAATTTATGAAAGACAACAAATATTATAAAATTTAAAAGAACAAACATATTTTCAACAACTCATTAAGACTGTGAATCCTACAACACGGGTACTCAATAGCCATACAACCTTCAATCACAAATGTGGATGGATGTGAATCATTATTAATATTTATGATTTAACACTCGCTACTTACATTTGGCATATAACAAGTAAAATCAACTTGATTCTCATTGGATATTGTCTATTCATTAACTTGATTCCCATTGGATTTTATCTATCCATTAGCATAATTTATCTTGCCTCAACATTAAATCCATACAATCACATGATCAACATTAGTGCATCTTCCATCTTAAATGTCACTCAATGAAAACTTGGACACCTTATCTTCTCGAATCCCACTTGAAATAATATGTTATGAACATTGTCAATACTAATCAATCTAATTATTAGCATGTCATTTATTGTCCACACTTATGTGATTCACTCCCATACTCTACCATAATGAGTAGCTTTTCTTTGCTTCACACAGAAGTGTCCTAGTACCTATGGTTGTGATTAAAATTCTCTATCAAGCTGAGTGAAAATTTGAAACATGTATGCGCAAGATTGGATATGGACCTACATAAAGGACCTTGTCGACATAACAAAACCTAAAATTGTGACTACAAATATGAGAATTATGACCATGTCATTCAATTTTCTACATCATAAAATCTCCACTTCTTTGCTTTCTTGATTGATTATCCCCCTTTCCTTGATTTTATGCATCTTTGTCTGCAACACTCTTTCACTCTCTTTTTGATGATTTTAGCAACACTCATATATGCATGTCATATTTGCAATGTGAAATATTTTGAGAATGCCCTTAGAGGTCTCTTTTCATGTGTCTCATCCTAAGCCTAAGACCCATGATATGTATCCTTTGAAGTCTTGCATTGAAACAACATCTTTTATTGGGTTCTTAAGCAAAATAGGAGAAAGTAACAAAATTGTTATTTTATGACATCCAAGCATTACGGATTGTGACATAACATTTGCTCTGGTAAACAATTTCACATGGTTTGAGAAATAGAGTGCATAATCAAGATCCTTAATAAGAATAATAAACTTTTGGTGGTGTTTATTAATAATATATTTTAGCTATTATTTATGTGGATATAAAGAAAACTCCAAATCATAGACATATTAGACTAAATTATTAACCATGTATGTAATCATAATACATTTGCATATTCCTAGAGAATCATAAATCACTTAGTCCTTTTTCTAGCTTTGGAAAAGGTCGTCCCTCTTCTAGGCTCTAATAGTGTTTAGATAAATTTCTTCCCCTTAATCAAAACCATTGAAGTTTGCTATAATTTTTGTTTCCAAATGAGATTTACAACTAACATATCAACTGGTTGAACCATATAAACTAAACGGTCTGTAAAAAAATTCAATAATTTAATGAAGTTCAGTGAAATGAAAAAAAATATATATATTGCTACATTTAAATTATTGGCCGAGAGGTTCATTTTACAGTCCAATATGATGTGTAACGCTCCCTGTCTGTCATCAATATTGAATTGAAATTTTGCTCGTGTTCACCAAAATAAAAATTATGAAAAATCTAAAAAAAAAAAACTATAAAAAATATAAAACATTTAAATAATGTGAGTTCATAGAGAAATTTACACATGAATAAATTGGATCCCTCTAGACTCATGTTAGATTCGTATTTAAGATGGATCTATACTGGTTTAATCAAAACTTATTACTATATGCAAACTTGAAGCATTGTCTTCCCTACATTCTCCAAAATTACATAATCCACTAGATCCATGGATTCAAAGTAGTCTTTAGACATTCATAAATAAGGTTATAGAATGAAATGCTCTAACAAGAGTACCTTCCCTACATTTTTTAAAATTAAACTAGCCTAGATCCATCTTAACCCCACATCAAATTTTTCAAATTACAAACAACTTTTTTAGTGCAAAACTTTAGAAAAAATTTACATCTCGTAAAATTTAATCCTTTTTATACTTGATCAAGCCTAAGTTAAATTAAATCTATAGTAATTAATATAAATACTATAAATTTATTTATTATTATTAATATAACTTAACACTATACTAAATATAAAAATTAATTAATTAATAAAAAAAACTTTCACTACTTACTTAATCGCAAATTCTACTTAAAAACCAGACTAATTATCTCAATTCTAAAATCTATCTATAATAAAACCAATTAATCTCCACTAACAAAATCTCCCAAATTATCAATTCACACATCAAAGTTGTAATAAAAGTTTATAGCAAATAGCAAAAGACACATAATAGTCCAATAAAAGATTTTAACGTAAGTGCCTGTCATAAAATGATTTAGGTTTTAATGCAACATATGTGCTTATATGAAAGTAAAAAATGTGTTTAATGGTTAACTTTCAAAACCGAGAGAAATATAAAGATACCAATATGTTATCCTTTTAACCACAGACTAAAAAAGAAATAGTACATCATTCTTTCCTTTTTATTGAATGAGTTCTTTCAATAGTTGGGGCAGTCAATTTATTAAAAAAAAAAAACCCTAAAACGTTTATACCAATGTGTTTGATATGTTCATTGTAAAAATTGATATTGTGAATCTCATTATTTTTTCATTAAAAATATCTAAAAACAACTTACTTTAGCAGATGTTGTATTTTAGAGACTTTTTATGCTACCAAAACATGGTAGGAATCATTTTCATGAAGTTTTTGGACTATAATTTTCTGAACATAACATCAAATTAGCTTATTTTTTCTAGGGTTTAAGGTAGATGAGACACATTTGAAATAAATTGTATAATGAATCTTTTTTTCAAATTCCTTGATTATAAGGACATTGCTGCAAGGATTAAGCGAGGAGTTTGGAATGAATGAGCTTGGGAAGATAATACTTAATAATGTTTCATTGCAAATAATAATTCTCTTTTATATTAATTTTTTTCATCTTACATTACATTAAATTAGAGCTAACATTAAATTGAGTTGTTTCTTAGTTAGTTATAATAGAGTCGACATTATAAAATGTTGACATACAATATTTCTTACATTACACTTAACGCCTACAAATCTCCCTTAGGCTATAGAGCGCCTCTAGGGGCATTAATCTTCTAGATTCCATGGATTGGAAGTTACCCTAGAAATTCATACATAAAGTTATAAAGTGAAATGCTCTAACAATGCATGTTGGTTGAAGAAATTATGATCTTATGACAATTAGAGTTCCCTTTAAGTTGTGTAACATAAACAAGGCATTAGAATAATTTATGTATTTCAACATTGAATGAGATATAAGTGACAGGTATTAGCTCTAAGAAAGATAAGAGTTCTATGACGACTTTATCCAGTTTTCCATCACCAAAATGCGACTATAACATCTTTATTGAAATTACAATTTTGGATTGGTAAAATGGTTGTCTCTTGTGAGTAAATGGATTCAAAGCCCTCAAATACTTCTCACTCTGATTAATTGATATCTAAAATTCCTTCAATTCAAAATGAATATTGATATATTTTAAGTATAAAAGTTGATTATCTTCCTATTATTTTGGACAACTAAAAAAGGGCCAATTTGAGGAATGTTTACATTACAATTATACAACTCAATCTAGTGTGAAGGATATATGTAATGTTTGTATCTAAATTTAACATGACATTTGATATAAGCTAGCCTAATAAAATTTCTACAAAAGAGGCTAGGTACATTTTATAACCCCATAGATTAGCCTAGTAAAATTGCAACAAAAGAGGCTAGATACATTTTATAACCAAGTATGAGGGAGATGTGTAATAACTATGCCTAAGGCTTATGCGACACAACCTAATATAATATTTTAATTAAAAAAACAAAACAAAGCACTTATATGGATGAGATAAATAACATCATTGCTTATTAATCAAAATATAAAATAAAATAAAATATTTAAAGTAAATAATATGAAACTTTAGTGTGTGTGTGTGGAGAGAGAGAGAGAGAAGGCTTGGGTGAATAGGTCGGTGAAAAGGGTTATGGAAAGGGAAGACACCAAGAAAAGTTATATTGTTAATGTGGTTAGCACTAAATAATAAGGTTCTCATGTGGGAGATAATGAAAAAAATGGGTAAAATTGGACCAAGAATTTGCCTTTTATGTTAGAATAGTGATGAGACGCTAAGCATATTTTCCGCTCTTTCACCTTCTGACAACAAATATGGAATGACGTGAAAGACCATTTAGGTCATTGAATTTTTGGAGCAATGATCTTTTAGAAGGTTTTAGTTTGGTTTGGGAAAATGGAGCTCAAGCCCATCAAGGCTATCCCATATTTGACCATTTGTGGTATATGGTTGGCTCATAACTTGATTCTATTTGAAAGCATTTCTATGCTTTTCACGTTTTTGGTAAAATTTTGGGATTGCTTCTTTTTTATAAGTCAATTACAGGAACAAAGCTTCCAAGGACTATTGGTGAGCAAAATATGGACAAAACCTTGGATCTTCTTTGATAAAACTTGTAATAATGCCATTTGCATCTGTGGAATAGTTCTTCATGTGGATGAAAGAAATATTTTTTATCTCCATACAAATCTTGGAAGAGGGACAAATAACTATAGCAAATTCATGTCTTTGTATGTGTTCTTAAAGTTGACTATGAAGAAAGATTTGGGTTCATCTTAGGTTTTTGGAGATTTTAGCCTTGTAATAAATGTTTTATCTAATAAAGCCTATTTTCACAATATCATATTACTTCCTATAGTTGAGGAAATATCTAAAAGGTTTACAAAGATTTTGTATACGTGCATTTACAAAAAATAAACAATACTATAGATAGGCTCTCAAAGGAAGGCATACAACTACATGGAAACTAAATGATAATATAAGAATTTGCAAAAAGGGGAGGATATGGCCTACCAACAATTGTAATTGAAAGACGTACAAGTTGATCCATGTGGATATTGGTGGCCACCTACCTATTCCACCTAGACCTCCAGTTGGTTTCATCTGTTTCCTTGTTTATTGCAGCATTTACTATTTTTAGCAGTTTTTCAGGGACTAAACTTCTGGAGCGGTTTTGACCCCCTAAACAATGTTTTTTTGAGGTCCACAGCAAGCCCATACTTGTAGGCAAGTTCTTGTAGAAAATCTTGTAGTACTCGTAGAGATATTTTCAACAAGGTATCGTATGCACCAAAGGGAGATAAAATGACCAAGTTACAACCCTGAGAAGTTGGTTGCCCAACTAGCCCCAATGGGGCCCACAAACTCTTAGCATTCCATCTCCTAAGGTTAGGGTTTTGTTGATTTATGGTAGCATCAGATGTGCTCTAAGCCTCAAAATTTGCAGGGAGGCTAGGACACATGCATTCCACAATACCCAGAAATCGTTTTGGGAAATTCCACCCGAAGATAGTTTTATTAAAATAATTAATTATTTTTAATGGATGCCTAAGTCTAAACTTCGAAAATTAAAATAATTAAAGGATATTAATCAAACTAAGGGTGAAACTTCTGTAAGAAGACGGAGACCGAGTCCAAATGATCTGAGACATTGATTACAATTTAATATGGGTCATTGATTACTCAACTGGAGGATTATAAGAAGGACTTCGATGGGCATTTGGAAAATACATTGGAGAGAGATCAAGAGATGAGATTGAATTTCTTAGAGAGGGAAGCGCAACAGTTACTAGAGAGAAGATAGAAGTTATTTCTTGCAGTGAGGGGCAGGGATAGTTCTGGTTCGAGAGTTTCCTGATCCAGAAATACATCGCAGAGGAGGCAGAGAGAGATCCAAAAGAGACAACGTAGAGGCCACACTGGGTAGCTTAGGGCCACAAAAAGGCAGCGTAGGCCCACACAGAGGCAACACAGAGCTTTAGAGGGAGTTTAAAATTCAACTGGGAAGTTTAGTTCCATAGCCAGAAGTCGAGGTGTGAGATTGGAGAGCTAGAGGAACGAAGCTCCAGACAACAAGAGATCTGAGAAGAGGTGACACAGATCCCCATAGAGATTGACATAGAACTGCGTAGGCTGACGCAGTAGCTGGGCAGAGCTAGTGTGGGGCCAGCCATCCAAGGCCTGGATCAGTTTCGGATCGCAAGTGATAG
The DNA here is from genome assembly GCA_000404065.3 of Pinus taeda. Taxonomy (NCBI): domain Eukaryota; kingdom Viridiplantae; phylum Streptophyta; class Pinopsida; order Pinales; family Pinaceae; genus Pinus; species Pinus taeda. The sequence continues at coordinate 53,586 of APFE030846410.1, forward strand.
TGTGAGGTATTTCTCACTAATCTTCTGCCAGTCAGATTCTCTATATTGGATAGCCAGTAAGGTACCCAAAGATTGTATTCAGAAAAAATACTACTTAATAATACAAACCCTCAACTGTTGCACCAGTTTTTTCGCATTGGATTTTTTCGGGGACATTTGTCCAAAAATAATAGTGTCATGTGTTGTGTATTTCTTTCTTGTTAAGTTTCTTGTTTCCGCATTTAATTCAATTGGTGGAAGTTGGAGCGTATTAGTTTCAGTATTTGTTGTAGGATGCAGTAAATAATTTTTTCAGTAATTTAACAAATACTAGATACTTAATTAGTTGCTATAGTAGAAATTTGGGTCTTCCAAATTTTCACATGGTATCAGAGCCCAGGTGAAGCAAGAGAGCAGAGTCAAAAGAGTCCAACACTGAAGAGAAGGAGGGAAGTCGAAGTGTTGTGTAGGCAACAAATCGAATCCCCAAAAGGATTGCACTTTCCAGGTTAGGAGGAAAATTTTTCATGGGAAAATCTCTCTCTAAGTGAGTCAGCAGAGAGAACGATTTCCAATTCGAAGTTTTCCAATGTCAAGGGGAGCAGCGCAGAGCATTTTTCTGGTGAGATGTAGTTTTCTACAACAATGGTTGGGCATAAAAGCGTCAAAAGGAAGGAAACATTATTGAGGGAATTTCTTCCTCAGAGAATTCCTAGCCAATGAATTCGATTTCTCTATTTCTGAGAAACAACAGAGAGGAAAAGATCTACTAACTCTAGCAGGGGGTGCGTAGGCTAGCCTAATGTTGCGCATAGGAGAGGGGAGGCAGTTCGACATTTTTTTGGCAGAGATGGAAACTAATGGGTTGCGAGATAAGGATCAATTGGATGGTGCATCCAACTATGTGCTCTGGAATGCAAGGATCTCATGTCTTTTGGATTAGCATGATCTCAAAACCTATGTCGACAGTGTGGTAGTTGTCCCCGCGGATCCAAATCCACTTAAGAAGTACAAGAGTGAGATGGCAAAGGCCAAGTGATTGATCCTCGATGGAGTGAGATATCACGTAGTGTGTCACATTATCGACAAGGACACTTCCCGGCATATGTGGGAAGCATTGGCTATGCTATACGAAGGATCTTCCGAGCAACAGAAGATGAGATCCACGCAGATGCCGAAGGGGGAACGCATTGATCTGTTGCTAACGAAGCTTCAGGAAATTCGAGACTCATTGGTAGTTGTGGGGTCAAAACCTTAGCCTATCGATATGGTGAGCCTGTCCCTAAATTCTATTTCAGAAGAATGGCAAGTATTTGTCTAGAGAATCCTAGGCAGAGAGAGATTTCCATATTGGGAAGGGATGTGGGTCGTTCTTCAACAAGAAGAGATGAGGAGAGACTTAGTCAAGTGCAAACTTGATAGCAACAGTAGCAGTGGGACGAAGCCTAAGGAGGAGGAAGAGAACACAACCCTTGCATCTAAGGGGCAAAAAGAGTAGTGGAGGCAGAAGAAAGATGTCTCAAAGATCAAGTGCTTCTAGGGTGGTGAATTTGGTTTCTACGCTACACAGTGTCCTTTCAAGAAGAAGGACAAGGACGAGAAGCATGATCCGAACGCTGCATCCACAAAGATCGAGGAGGATGAGTTTTCCATGGTTTCCCAGATACTTCCAAGGGAGAGGTGGGGTGATCTAATATTGTAGTTCGAAAGGACTGCAAATGGGCAAGATCCTTAAGGAGTCCACCTCTCAGATCAACACCTTGATACAGGAGCCCAAATCAGAAGTAGCAGGATGGACCAGTGTCAGTTTGTATAGAGGAGTACTGGAGTGATAGTTGCAGTGGCTAGGAGCGCCAGACACTGAGCAACGTAGAGCAGAATTGGCAGCAGTGCAGTTGGCATAGTGCAGAGTCAGTAGCAGCGCAGAGGCTTCATAGGGTTAGCGCAGAGACTAGCTGCAATCATAACTCCAGCAACAGATGCATCATGTTGAACACCTTTTCAGTAATTTTGGATGATTTTCCATTGCTAATGTAGTAGCAACAATAGTTGGAGGAGGTTGCAGTGTTGGCAATGGTAGTACCAACAGCAACACAAATTCAAAACTTATGAGGGTTGCAATAGATATGTAGTGTTGGCAGTGGCAGGGTAAGCAACAGTACAGATGCAACATTTGCATAACAGTTGATGGGCAGTGATGTCAGACATCAACGATGCAGAGGGAGATGTTACAGAGTCTGAGTGATGCTTAAGTAGGTTGCATTAATAGAGCACATTCCACGCTAAGAAGGAATGTTGATTTATTGTAGCATCAAATGTGCTCTAAGCCTAAAAATTTGTAGAGAGGCTAGGACACATGCATTCCACAATACCTAGAAATCGTTTTGGCAAATTCCACCTGGAGATAGTTTTATTAAAATAATTAATTATTTTTAATGGGTGCCTAATTCTAAACTTAGGAAATTAAAATAATTAAAGGGTATTAATCAAACTGAGGGTGAAAATTCTAGATAAGACGAGATCGAGTCCAAATGATCTAAGCCATTGATTAGAATCTAACTTGGGTCGTTGAATACTCAATTGGAGGATTATAAGAAGGACTTCGATGGACATTTGGAAAATACATCGAAGAGAGATCAAGAGATCGAATTTCTCAGAGAGGGCAATGCAGCAGCTGCTAGAGAGAAGATCAAAGTGATTTCTTGCGGTGAGGGGAAAAGGATAGTCCTGGTTGGAGAGTTTCCTGATCCCAGAATACATCGCAGAGGAGGCAGAGAGAGATCCAGAAGAGGCAACACAGAAACCACGCTGGGCACCGTAGGGCCACATAGAGGTAGCACAGAGCTTCAGAGGGAGTCTGAAATTCAGTTGGGAAGTCGAGTTCCAAAGCTAGAAGTTGGGGTGTGAGACTGACGAGCTAGAGGAACGAAGCTCTAGACACCAAGAGATGCGGGAAGAGGTGATGCAAATCCACAGAGAGGTTGACGCAAAACTGCGTAGGCTGACGTAGTAGCTGCGTAGAGCCAAAGTGGGGTCAACCATCCAGGGCTTGGATCAATGTTAGATCGCCAATGATAGTGTGAGGTATTTCTAACTAATCTTCTGCCAGCCAAATTCTCTATACTGGATAACCAACAAGGCATCCAAATATTGTATTCATAAAACTACTAGTTAATAATACAAACCCTTAGCTACTGCACCGGTTTTCTCCAATTGGGTTTTTCTGGGGACATTTGTCCAAAAATAGCAGTGCCATGTGTTATGTATTTCTTTCTTGCTCAGTTTCTTGTTTTCACATTTAATTCAATTGGTGAAGGTTGCGTTGTATTAGTTTCAGTATTTGCTATAGGATGCAGTAAACAATTTGACCAATAATTTAACAAATAGAAAATACTTAACCAGTTGCTACAATAGAAATTTGGGTCTTCCAAATTTTCATAGTTTTGGTTATTTAGGGTTTTTCGTTGTTGTTCAATAATAAATATGTCATTGAGCCTCATTGTAACATAGTTCAGAGGCATGTATTCGCTACATCTCTTCTTAGAGATAAGCTACCATCGCCCGAGCTAGTTTATTTTTATTTATGTATGTAGGCATATTTCAGTTCTTTGATGTTAATGAAATGAAGTTTTATTTCGGCTGCATCTCTATGTATATGGATATTTCTATATTTTTTTGTGTTTGTGCATAAGTCCAGATCAATGGTATCAAAGAAATATACTCTTTCTTTATTTTTCTTTGCATGAACCCAACAAGGTCAAGGTATAAGGAGTTAGGGCTCGAACTGGTTAAACCTTTGCAAGACGAGCCTCACAAAATGCAACGACCTCCATGGCGAAAGAAAAGAAAGACGAGGGGGTAAGAGATCCTTTCAAAATATTGTTTCATGAAGCCCTCGACCAACAGAGGAGCGCGGTGAAGGAAAAATTTGTCGAGATCCTTCGACGATAATCCACAAGCAGCACATCTTCATCCAATAGCCACTCTGGAGGCGCCACTCCTTTTAAGTTACACATTATCTTTGATATTCCCATATTTCAGGGCAAGATAGATGCAGACGCCATAGATAAATGGTTAAATCTGTTGGAAGGATATTTTTCAGTTCATGACTTTTCCAATCCAGAAAATATTACTTTTTCACTTCTCAAAGCCGCCCCACACATCAAGGACTAGTGGGAAACCTACTGTGGACAAAAGGACGAGATTGAATCCTCATTGTTTTCAGCCGCACCCACTTGGAATTCTTTCTAAGACGCCATCAAGGAACAATATTGCCCTATCAGGAGCTATGAATATAAATGCATAAAGTGGACCGCGCTACGACAGGGAAGGGACCAAGGTGTGTCGAAGTTTACAAATGTTTTCCATACCCTTCACATGAAGTTGGGTATCAAGGATTCTGAGAGGCATTTGGTACTCAAGTACCATGATTGTCTACACAAGTACATCCAGGACGATATGGAGTTCCTGGGCATCTCCTCGCTTTGCATGGCATACCAATACAATGTCAAGATTGAGCAGAATTTTAAACAAAAGAAGCAATACTTTGGATCTGCGAATCCAAAGCAGGGAAAAGGCATCCCCAAACCACAGAGAAAAGGAAAAGCCAAGGCAAGGTGACCCAACACAACCTACCGAGGCCACAAGAAAATAACAACACCACGAAGACAAAGAAGGACACAGGAAAATGGTGTGAGTTCAATAAGAGCTCCACTCACAATACAAGTGAGCATTGGGCCAAGCAGTCACGAGTGCCCAAGCTGAAGGCTTTTGAATCAGGCATATGTTCTAACTCTAAGTTAGAACCTGACAAGGGGAATGACAAAGGGAAGCAGATCATTGATGTGGATCCCATTGCCACCATGGCCACCACTAAGATGTAGATGAATGAGCCCAAAAATCTAGAGGAGGGGGACTGCCTCTTCCACTCACAGATGTAGGTGAAGGATTCTCCGTTGTAATTCATTGTCGATAACGGGAGCCAAAAGAACCTCATTTTAGCAGAGGTCGTGAAGTGGTTTGGCCTACTGACTACAACACATCTACATCCATACACCATCGAGTGGATTCACCAAGGACGAGATCTCCGGATCAACCAACAATGTCACCTTCCCTACAACATCAAGCCCTTCACGGATGAGGTACTGTGTGATATTGCTCCTCTTGAAGTTTGTGATGTATTATTAGGGAAACCATACTTGTGGAAGTGACATGTTGTATATGAGTCTAGACCTCGCTCTATGATTATTACTTTGGGAAACAAGTTGTACATGATACCGGAGGTAGCCCTGCCTACTGCCATCTCTTTTATCACTATAAAACAATGTAGTAAGATCATTTCCCATACCAGGAAATTTGTTTTCTTTATGATTTGCCATCAGGGAAAGAAGAAGGTTATGGCCATGACTTCCAAACAGGGATCCTCCACACAACAACAGCAGATGGACAAGGTCATGGAGGAGTACAATGATATTTTTTGCCTCACCTACAGGGTTACCTCTACACTTTTAGGTCAATCACTTCATCGATCTAACCCCGGGTGCATCGCTACCAAATGCACTGATTTATCGACGCTCTGTTCTCAAGAACAATGTTATCAAGAGGTAGATTCAAGAGTGATGGTAGAAAGGGCACATCAGGCCAAGCTCACCACCCTGTGGGAGTCTGATTGTATTGATACAAAAGAAGGATGGGACCTGGAGACTCTGTATTGACTATCGAGCACTAAACAAGATCACTTTTTGGAATATGTACCCAATCCCATGGATTGATGACCATATGAACCAACTCAAGGGGGCCAAATATTTCAACAATATTAACTTGAAGTCTAGTTATCACCAAGTGCTTATCAAACCCTCTGATGTGTGGAAGATTACCTTCAAATCCAAGGAGGGCCTTTTTGAATGGTTGGTTATGCTTTTCGTGTTGACGAATGCCCACACAACCTTCATGAGATTGATGGACAACATCTTGTGACCCTTCACTAATGCATTCGTGGTGGTGTATTTATATGACATCTTAATCTTCAGAAAGAGTTGGGAAGAGAACCTCCACCATATTTGACGGGTCCTTCAAACCCTGCGACAACACAAGTTGTGTACCAATTTGGAGAAATGCATTTTTGGCATGACCCAAGTTCAATATTTGGGGTACATCATTGATGAACAGTGTGTGAATGTGGAGCCAATCAAGATACAATTCATTCAGGATTGGCCAACCCCAACCACTTTTACAGAGCTCTTCAACTTTCTAGGTTTTGTCAATTTCTATTCCAGGTTCGTGTTGGGGTTCTCTCATATCACTTGGCCTTTAAGTCAAGTCACCAAGGGTGGAGTGAAAACAATTTTTTTTTTGGTTTGAAACCGAACAAAAGGCATTTGTCGAGTTGAAAAATCACTTCTGCTCTCCACCAGTGCTCATATTGCTAGACCTGCAACAACCATTTGAGAATGAGAGAGATGCCTCTATGTTATTGGTGTAGTTCTTACTCAACAGGGGCATCTAGCGGCTTACCACAGTGAGACACTTTTAGACACAATTCGAAAGTACACCACTTATGAAAAAGAAATGTATTCCATTGTGAAGGTTTTCCGTCAATGGAAACATTACATTCTGGGGAAGGAAATGGTCATCCACACAGACCACTGACGCCTGCAGTTCATACAAACACAATGGAAGTTGCAGAATGATCGCCATCATAAATGGTCCACATACCTGCAACAATTCCATTTGAACATTAAGTACAAGAAGGGAAACACTAATATTGTTGCAAACTACCTCAACTAACCACCAGTCATGGTGTTGATCATTATGCTTGACTCCTGTGGGCACGAGACTTCAGGGTACCCACATCTTTTCAAGAGCGATCCAGAATTAGATAGCGCATACCAGACACTCCTGGAAGGTAAGAAAGTTCCAAATTTTCACCTCTAGGATGCACTATTATGCCACCTAGGAAACATGTGTTCCTTCAAGTGAGCATGCCAAGATGATTTGGGAGGCACACTACAGTGGGGTCGTCAATCATTTCGGAGTAGATAAAACAATGGTAGTACTGCAGAAGTATTTTTGTTGGCCGAACTTGCATCAAGATGTTGGGAAGTACGTTAGATCCTACATTGTATGCGTCATTGCCAGACCAACCATCAAGAAGCAAGGCCTATATACTCCTATGCCTACTCCTATTCGACCTTGGGAATCCATCTCCATGGATTACATGTCAAGCCTTTCTTCTACTAAGCACAAAAACTATTGCATTTTCATGGTCTTTGACAGATTCTCTAAGATGGCCATTATGGCGGCCTACAAGAAGAGTATCATTGTAGAGGCCACTACCAAGCTCTTCTTTGAGCGAGTGTGGGTACAATTTGTAATACCATAGTCCATTATCTCAAATTGAGACATCAGATTCCTAAGTTCATTTTGGTCAAGTCTCTAGTTGATGTTGTATACCAAACTTACTAGTTCCACAGATTTCCACCCCCGAACTGACGGCCAAATAAAGGTCATCAACAAGATGATCATACAAATTATGTGCATGTACAACTCGAAGAATCCATGCACACGGGATAAAAGCCTCCCCTATGTCTAGCATAGCAACAACAAATCTCTCCGCATCTCAACGAGCCACAACCCCTTTCAAGTAGGGTTGGGATTTCAACCACTATGTCCCATTGATGTGGTCATACCATTTGCAACTACTCAGGTTGATTTATCTCACATCAAGTCTGAAGCCAACATGGCTAACAACTTCATTAAGCGCATCCAAAACATCTGCCAGCAGATCCATGACATATTGGACAAAGCCAAATCTAAGTACAAGTAGTGCCATGATCAACATTGAGTGTCGCACAAGTTCTAGGTGGACGAAAAAGTTTGGCTACATTTGCAGAAGGAGTGCATCTCTAGACCCCACCACAAGATTCACTCGCTCTGATATGGGCTATACACCATCACCAAGGTTGTAGGGGACAATGCCTTTGAGCTTAGCGATCCACCGTTCCTTGGTTTGCACCCAATGTTTAATGTAGATCGCCTTCGTCCATACTTTCCACCGTTGTTGGACACATCCGACATTGCAAAACAACTCACACCAATAGAGATAAACATAGATTGTGTGGAACATGCCACAACTAATCGTATCGTGGACACATAGGTTAAGAACAATTGCCAACAGAAGATCCCACTATATTGAGTTGTCAAAGCAGGCCAACTCCTTCACCAGGGACCAAGTTTAACAAAAATTTCCTCACCTCATTGAGGCTTTCCACGCAATGGGGACCATTGCTTCCTAAGGAGGGAGGACTGATCCAGGTGAATATTGGTGACCACCTGCCTATTCCACCTAGACCTCTAGTTGGTTTTATTTGTTTCCTTGTTTATTGTAGCACTTACTATTTTTAGCATTTTTTTCAAGTCCTGAACTTCCGGAGCAGTTTTGACCCCCTAAACAACATTTTTTTTAGGTTCCCAGTAGACTCAATATTGTCGGCAGGGACCTGCTGCAAATCCTGTAGTACTCGAAGAGATATTTCCAACAATGTATTGTACGCGCCAAACGAAGATAATATGACCAAGTTACAACCTTGGGAGGTTGGCTGCCCAACTAACCCCCAACGGGGCCCACAAACTCTTGGCGTTCCATCTCTTGGGGTTAGGGTTTTCATTGTTTAGGGTTTTCCCTTGTTCAATAATAAATAGGCCCTTGAGCCTTGTAACACATTTTAGAGGCATGTAGCCGCCACATATCTTCTCATAGATAAGCTACCATTGCCCGAACTAATTTATTTTTATTTATGTATGTAAGCATACTTGAGTTCTTTGATACTAATGAAATAATGTTTTATCTCTGCTGCATCTCTGTGTATATGTGTATTTCTTTATTTTGGTGCATTCCTGCATAATTCTGGATCGCAAGATTATTATATAATGGAGGTTTTTTTTGTATGACTTGAAAATGTTTTTTTTTTTTTGTGAATCAAAACTTTCTATTAATTCATGTTAAAGATACATTGTGTAGAGCTAATAATAAAAAACTTTTGGCCTCATTCTTACCATACTTTTTTACAAACAAAGTTCGCACTTCACAATAATCTTCAGAACTCTTGGAACATGAAGACATCCATTGAGGATAAGAACATATATATTGAACAATGTATAAAAGAATTGATATGAGATGAGATGCCAATGTTACAAATGAGGGCCCACTTATATACCTAGGCAAGTGCCCCTTCGTGAATGGTCATGTCCTTAGAGACACATATCTTCTATATTAATCGTTAGTTAATGATCACTAATTAATCATTATTATGATTTATATTTCATTGTTTTTGTTCAGAGTGATATAGATATGCATACTAATTGAGTTGTATGCTCTTGTGTTTCGGATGTCGATAAGCAGTTCTTATGGTTTGATTTTCCCTTATCTTGTGCGTGGCAATTTCCGGATTTACTTCAAATACTAATGTTGTTGAGTTTGTTACAAAATCTTCATTTGGATTTTTCATTGGCTGAATTGATCTATCATCTTCTTCAGTTGTGATATTAACTGGACCGATATTCGTTCCTTTTTCTTCAACTTGGATGGTTACGTTTGGCGACTTCGTTACATATTTTAATGATGAGTTCTTCTAATTTGTTTTTCAATGATTTCTTGTCATTTTTAAGTTTCTTAATTTGCTTCAATAATTTTTTGTTATGGTCCTTGAGGCAAGTAACTTCTTTGTTTTTGCCTGTGATAGTCTTTTCAACTTCTTTCTGCATATTTTGCATTGCCTTTTGGTTTTCTTGAAGAATTACTTTTGAGATATCTTTTACGTCTTTTGAAGTTACTGAATTTGGTTTCAATGTAACGTCTTGTACCATTATTTTTTCTTTTTGTAGGAAAATGTCAAAAACTTCTTTTGTGTATTTAGGATAAATTATCCTAATGTTTCCATCCAGGGTGAACTCATGATAATGTCACTTTGATCCTCCCATAGAGATGGAATAGAGAATTGCAATATAAAAGTATAATCCCAAATGTTTAATTGTAAAATGATTGTCATATTGTTTTTTATCCCAACAGTCTACTTTTTTAATTATATTTAACTCGGGAATCACCAATTGGTTTGTGAGTTTAAAATTTATATAATTTTTATTTTCAGCAAGAGAGATAAAAATAATAACATATTTTCCTGCAAGAGTCCCTTTAATTCTAAATAGCACTGGAGCAACGCTGCTTGAGGTTTCTAATAATCTTCCGTCCATTTATTAGTTTTCCCCTTTTTATTTTGGGTTGAACTTGTTATATTGTTTCTTTTTGGTAATAATATATATAGTTCACCTTTATATTATTTTTATTTTTATTTTTACTAATAAGGTGATTTTTTAAATCTAAAATTAATTTATTAATTATATGTGTGTGTGTAATCAATTAGAAAACAAATACTCTTGATTATCACAACAATTCGAATGTTATTTCTCCCCCAAATGTCATGTTTAATTAAACCCAAGACTTATTTACTCAAATCGTCACGTGTGCTTAAACTTGTGTGAAGACATTACTTCAACACATACGACGACTTGATTTATTGTGCGCACAACAGATATGCAACTTCCTTTTGATTTATAGTGCACATCATAGATATGCGATCATGGCAGAGGCAACATATTAAGGCGTCGACGATGGTGTGGTGGTTATAGGCAATGACGTTACGACATAACCGGTTGAGGGGGTGAATGGTTGTTGTGGTTGTATGTACATGAGCTGCAATTGTCTCTGCAGTGTGAACAAATGGTTGCAGTGGTGTTAGGATATTCCAACACATAGGAAATAGTTAAGTATAACTTGGTCTAGTGTATAGTTAGGTAAAGTGTGTTTCTTTAATATGTACTTTTTGTAACTTACAATCTGACGGTCACGATATGTTCAAGACATGAAGTGATTTGACGGTTCATTCTCTCCTCGGTATTATCGACGCTTGATCTCTGTCTTAACACCCGATTAGTCCATGATATCTATTTAAAGAGCATGGAGGTTCATTTGTAAGGTGACCGTTCATGAGAAAAGACTATGTAAATTTTATTTCTTTTATATTAATAAATTTTCTGAAGAGTCGTGTTGGCTCAGGCCATGGATTGTTTCCCTCTTTGAGGGTTTTAACCACGTGAAGAATACAGATGTACTAATTTTTGATCTTTTTTTTAGCAGTTTCCTTTGGTGTTATATCTGAGGAACTTACCCTGTAAATTCCTACATGGTATCAGAGCCTATTAGAGGGCCACATCTGTTGGTGATCCAAATCCGAAGTCGGTACCACTGCATCCGACTGTCGTTTCCTAGATCTACTATTTTTAACCACTTTCGACCTGAGAGGACTGCTCTATTGTGTTAGGAGCATCTGTTCCTGTGAGGAACCCCTTTCGTTTCACGCGAAAAGGTTTCTATTAGCCCTAGCTACGTCATTTTTAAGATCTGGAGGTATACAACCTTTATTTGCAGTTTTAGTTATTTATCTTTCTGTTTATTTATCTCTCTGTTTTTTATTACTAGATCCATACCTTTCATTTTTGCGTATGTTCTTTTCCGCGTGACTCTGTGCAATCTGGGAAAATCAGAAATAGAAAGGAAGGATTTTTCTCATTTGTATGCTCTTTTCCACCGTGCCTTAGTGTGATCTTGGAAAATCAGGAACATTGAGGAAAATATTTAGTTTATGGCGAAATTTAACTTCAAGCTGTAAGGTTTGGTTTTTTTTGCATGTCTATTTTGGGTTGTGTGGTTTTTTTGTTTTGCAGGCAAGAATGGATTTCTCAAGTAAGCACGCACTCCAAAGCTTCAGTGAATAAAAAAAAAAAACCATCCATCTTTTCCAAAAGTTACTAACCTTTTAAACTAGATCACTTGGGCCAAAGTTACTTTATGATAATAGAGGTCTTGGGTTCAAGTCTTTCTTTTTGTTGGAGTTACATTTTCAAAAAGCACATGTAACTTATGTTTTAAAGTTACTTTATGTAAAAGTGTTCTCACCCATTATAAAAAGTGAGTCACTTATTGTAGGTTTTAACCTTGTACAGAAATTACCTACATACGATTTCCAAAACATAGAAAATAAACAATCCGAGAGCATAACACATAAAACACATATACACAGAGATTTTCCCCTGGATCTCAAAACCATGACTACAAGATTGATTTTTCATTATGTTCCTTTCAATGTTACGATACATATATATACATGTCGAAGCATCCAATACCATGGACTCAAAACCATCGTGCCCAAAACCATGTGCAAAAACCATGCACAAAACCATAGGTAGGTTCGCCCCACCTAATATAGGGTCCAAAAAAAATTGCCCCGAGGCACTGCCCCGGACCTCGTAAAGTGGGGCTACCTACCCCCCTCTAACCCCTTGGACAAGAGGAGCTGCCACCCCCCTGCTGCGTAATCGGTACAACAAAGGGGGGGCTCTGCCCCCCTTCTAACCCCCGGGTTAACTAGGGAGGCTAGTCGTGGAAAGAATATAACATAACCCAACATTCTCCCACTTGTTGTTTTCTTTCCATAGGGGGGCACAGGATATCTTAGTCCTTTATCCAGCCCTGCAATGCCCATTGTTTCTCTACACCAAGAGAACTTCTCAGAGCTCATAGATTTTGTCAATGCATCTATAATATTCTTCAAAGTGTCCACCTTTACCAGCAACACCTGTTTGTCTTCTATGATATCCCTCACAAGTGATACTGAACATCAATGTGCTTTGTCTTCGAATGGTAAGCAAGGTTCTTTGCCAAGAAATTTGCACTTTGGCTATCACAGTCTATCCTTATAACTCCCTGTACTAACCCCATACTTGAACACAATCTCTGCAACCAAACTGCTTCCTTGCTTGCCTGAGTGGTTGTCATGTATTCTACCTATGTAGCTGATAGTGCCACTACAGATTGTTTCTTACTCATCCAATTGGTTGCACTTCCAAATAGGTTAAACACATACCCACTTGTAGATCTTCTCTGATCCATATGTCCAGCCCAGTCTGCATCAACAAAGTCACGAATATCCAAAATGTTGTCCAATCCTAGTCTTCCTTGGTAGCACAAACCATAATCACTAGTGCCACACAAATACATGAAAACCCGCTTCAACACTGTCTAATGCTCCTTCCCTAGTTTGACATAAACCTTTTCAATACTCCCACTGCATGTGCCATGTCTAGTCTAGTATAGACCATTACATACATCAGGCTATTGACTGCACTTTCATATGGAAAACGGAACATGTCCTCTTCCTCTTCTTGTGCCTTGAGACTTTTTTGAGTAGATAACTTTACACCTACAAGCATAGGAACCTTCACCGATTTACTATCCTACATATTAAACCTCTGCAATATTGTCTCAGCATACTTCCTCTGGTTTAACAACACAACCCAACACTTATAATTCTAAAGTCTCTTTATCTTTCATTTAAGTTACAATTTAGTGGGTAGCTTATAAAGTACCATTGTAAAAGTGACTTTCACTTATTTATAAAAGCGGGTCACATAATTTTATTTTATTTTATTTTATTTTA
>APFE030846420.1:9964-28841 GCA_000404065.3 Pinus taeda
TATATATGTTTAATTCAAATCTTCTCGAGTGAATAGCATACTTTTTCACTAGGAAATTTATAAAATTGTTTTTACACCAACATAATACAACAACTTATACTTTGATTTTAAGTTTTCATTTTGATTTTGGTAATGTTTAATATTTATATATAATTAGAGCAAATGAAATTAAAATAATGAATTTAATTAGTAATTATTAATATTGTTAAATATTTATTTAATTTGATATTTATATCTATGTTTAATTCAAATCTTTTTTTGAGTGAATAGCATAATTTTTCATTAGGAAATTTATAAAATTGTTTTTACACAAACATAATACAACATCTATGAAATCTCCCAGAAATAAATCTAACGCATGTTTCTAAGTGTGCTACTCTCATTTTTCCCTAGGTGGTCACTAATCCTTTAGTGAAAGGAGACAACTACTTGGGGGTGATTTTCCGATCACAACATTAAAACCGTGACAAGCTTTAATGCCAAGTCCCGCCAATGATATTTTCCCAACAACCTAGCCATAATGAGCATGCGCATAATCTAGGTGGCCAACAAGGTAGCAACCCTCGAGGATAGTGAAGTGCCTTACACCTAGTGGACCATGACACTAGCGTGGTAGGTTTTTGTATTACATAATGCTTGTTAAATGTGTAGGTATAGACGAATTTAATGTATGCAACAAGGATTTTCATTCCATGCGTGTGGTAAAATGCCTAGGTTCACATTACCTTCTGTTGGATTGGAGGAGGGTTTCTCCTCTCATGGTGGATTGGATACCATTTCACTCCCTCTTGACAAACTCAAGCAACTCATTTATGAGCAAATTATGATTTGCAGTCTTGGCAAGTAAGTCTATGGTTCCACACTACACACCTACATAGCAATGGAAGACATACCCACGCCTCTCATGATTTCACATGCCCATATACCCATGTTTTGGAGACCTTACATCTATATGGCAAAGGATTTAGGGTGGCAGATAAAGCTACCTGAATGTTGGCAACATTCTCATGTTGCATGTAGCTTCAGAGGCAGGATTTGCGAGTGCACCATCAATGTTGGGAGTTCACTGGGTATTAGGGTAAATTTTCACCTTCCCTTCCTCATAGTTTTATCGCAATACTTGGTTATTGCCTTGCTAAAGTCGACCCTTGTCTTGAAACTCAGTATTGGATATTTAGAGATAAGGTTCAATTCAAATTCTCTTCTAGTTCAGTTAAAGGTGGCTTCTATATTCGTCACTGGTAACTACTTTTATTTTCGCTTGTCTCACACTTTGTTGTTTACTACTTCACAGGGTCAATGTTTTTCATTCTTTTCCTCCATAATTTTGGGCCTATACCTACGTTTTAACTTGTTATAGTCCTTCCCTCGCGCAGCTCCAAATAACTTGGACCCTACAGGGATTTCTTTTCCATGTCCGGTTTTGGTGTTTGGAGTTTGGTATCCGGGTACCTTCTCCATAAGGTTTTAATTGCGCCATTAGGAGTTTCTTCAGTTTAATTATTTAAATTTATTATTGTGTCACCTCCACTCCTCTACCCTTAGTTTTCCTTGCATTACCATCTAGTCTGTAAGTTCACTATAGCAGGTCGTTCCACCACCAGTCGTGGCTCTTTGTTTTGTAGGTTTCTTGTTTGCATGGCTCCAAGGTTACTTTCACCTAGTTGCTCAAGAGGTGCTTCGGGGTCCTCTTCAAAGCATCGTCGAAGATTGTTTGGTTGGGAATATGTTGCCAAATTCTTCAAAGTTGTGCCCCTAGAAGTTCAAAAATAAATCCTTCAGCTCAAGGCTAAGGAATTCAGAGATTGGGTTTACTTTTTAGACTCAGATATAGGAGGTAGTAACCTCAATTGGGCACCAAACCCAAGGAAGTATCACAAGTGATTCACTTCCTTCATTCCATCACCCTACATTGTCAAATGGAAACTCTTCTCAACATGGTTATCAAAGGCAAGCAAGTTGACAAATATAAGCTCTTTTTAGGACAAGAGGACATCAAAGACATTCTAAGATACATCAGATAGAATTTGGATGACATAGTTGTTCTGTTGTTTCACATTGAACGCTATATACTTTCTAACTTAGACACAGAGTTGAATGAGCACTAGGAAGGACATGTTGCCATCAATGCACCAACTCAAGCCTCACCTTAGGCTAACTCTATAGCCACATCACCATTCATCATCTTGGACTAAAATTCCATTAACATTTCAAGGTTGGTCTACTAAAGAAATTGGGTATTCTTAGGATGTAGCCAATTTTTTGTTATTTCCACACATATATCTATATGGTATATAGTTTTCTTTTCCTGTTCTAGTTTACAATATCAGACTCATTTCAGTTTCTGGTAGCAAGACTGGCTAGGTATATAGACCAATCTTTCGATCTATTATCATTTTGTTGTCCATAGTTCAAAGCATATTTACTTAGAAGGATGTTTTAGAAATCATTGATCATATGGTTGATATGTAAACTTTTTTTCTACATATTAATAAAAATCTATAGATTTATTTACAAAAAAAGAAAGGAGACAACTACTTGTGCAAGGGGAACACACTTTAAAGGCATAAGAAAGGGATGGCGAGGAAGGTTTGTCGTGAAGATAAAATACACTTGGAAGAAGGCTAAGCTCTAGTGGGACACTTTTTACACCTGAAATAAGGTCACGTAGGTTCACAAATCTTAAACCCATGTTACTATTAATCTATAGTTAATGCAATTAGCTTAGGTATAAAGCTCCACAATGAACACAACAATTGCCATAAAAAAAAGATTAGACAAAGGAAATTTGAGTGTGGTGAAAAAATCATCTTTATTATTTTTGACAAAATTGTATACTATATGATTTAATTTTTCCCGGTACCTAAAATGATATGAAAAAAATTGTCTTAGGGGGTAGCTCAATTGGTGAAATATGTGAAAATTGAGAGATCCAAGGTTCAAATCCCCCCAGTTGTGACTTAGTTTACAGAGAGGAGGACAAGTCGTAGACCCTCAAAAGTTTACTAATAGTTACGTGTCAGGTGGGTTGTTGGGTTCCTTTGGGATACCAAAAATAAAATATATGAAAAAAATTGAAGATTTTATTTGAAATATAGTAAGAATAATCTTAAATTGATAAAATCACAAAATAATTCATTATTATAAAATCAAGTTATATTAACAATATTGGAGATATTTAATGCATTTTTATATTAAAACAGTCATTTCAACCATACAAAATTACAATTTTAACCCAAAAAATTATAATTAAATTTTAATAATAAGAATTCAAAAAAATATAAAATGGGAAAACTTTTAATTTTCTTTGGAAAAACAAAAACAACTATTTTAAATTTTAAAATTTTGTAGTAAACTTAATGGCTAAGAGTATGCATTTCATGTTCATTGGGCTTTGAGTTGAATGTGAATGGGTGCATTGTTAAGTCACTCCTTGTGATAAGCCATGGGTTCAATCCCTTGTAGTTTAGCCAACAACAAAAAGAGCATGTGTTTTCTCTTAGAAGGACATGGGTTAAAATCTAGAGGGGAGTCGAGTATTTGCACCTCCTTGAACTTTAGTAGTCAAATATTTGCATGGAGGTGGGTCCCTTGACCCACAAATAAGGGTGTTTGTGATACCCTTGGTAAATTTTGTCTTTTTATGACTTTTATATTGGACATGTGACTAAAAAGTCAAGTAGTACAAGTAAATGTTATGGAAATGTAAATATTTATTTTGATGAATAAAAAGAAACTTGTTTTGTGTATTATTATTCTTGGAAATATATTAATGGCTATCATGATCCAATTGGATGTTGGTGGCCACCCACCTATCTCACTTGGACCCCCACAACAGTCTCTTTCAGTTTTTTAGTTTCCTTAATTGTAGCACAACTGACTATTTTTAGCAGTTTTTTGGGTCCTGAACTTCTAGAGCCGTTTTGAGTCCCTAAATGATGTTTTTTTGGAAAACTGGGATCAACATCCACGAACCACGTCGATGTTCCCAAAGTTGTAGTCCTCAAATAGATCTTTCTAATGAGCTATGGTGCACGTCAAACATAGATCGTATGCCAAAGTTACCAACATCCACATGGATCACTGAGCAACAGTGCTAGGCCAGATTGCGCAATTTTCACTGGGAAGACTGTTTGACATGATTGCGCAGTTTCTGGGCCCAACAGGCTACCATTCAGATTTGTGCAGTTTCTAGAGGGAAGGCTGGTTCCCTTCGAGAATTGTGCAATTGATTGAGGGAGCTACTCGACCAATAGCTAGACCAAGTCCGGAGTGGCAGCCAGTGAGGGGAGTGAAGCAAGCTATCATGCACAGGATGGCACGCTGCTAGAAAACCACTGAAGCTCATGTACTTGACAATGCAAGACATGATGTTGAGGATGGTTGGTAGGGAGGCTCCAAAAAGAAGCTAAGGCAAAATTTTGGAGGGTGGTTGTAGTCGCTACAAAACTTGTGACACACTAATATAACTTCAGCTCTCTGAATGGACGTTGTTCGTGAAAAGAAAGTCTAACACCTCTGAAAGTGTTGTTCATTTCTCAGTTTGTTTTGGTTTCCGCACTTGCTTGATTGTAAGATGTAGCATCTGCCAAGCCCTTGGTCGGTTGACTACATTCCAAGCCAAGTCAACACAGTTGTTTCGACTAGGGTGAGGTATATATTGGTGCACACGGAGTATGGTGGTCAAAGTTTTAGTTTCATCTCTGGTGTTGCTCCACTGCCAGTAGGCCTAGACAGTACCTCGACGTAGTCACGCAGGAACAAAAGAATCAGTCAGCGGCTAGTGAGCCTAGTCAGTACCTCGGTGGAGTTACTTGCATCACCTCTTTGCACAGGAAGCTTTTCTCTTCTTTCGCCTTATTCATTTTTCATTTTTTTTGAAATTTTTCACTTTTTCATTTTTTTTTTTCATTTTCATAACTGTGCATAACACTTATTCATTTCAGAGGCGGAAGAGGTATCCTGACTTATTGAGAGCAGAAGAGGTTGTTCCTTCATAGAAGTAGTTTATATATACCTCTGACGTGCTTATTAAGGTTTCCCCCCTCACCTTACTCTACTTGACTGAGCTGACAAGGATGAACCCAAAAACAACCGACTAAAGTAGGTGACACTAGTTAGCATGCAAGCGTTGTGTTTTCACCAAGGTTCACTTCGAACATTATGTATTTTCCATCATCGCATCATGGACAAAAGGTAACAAGTTCTTCATACAGTGGTAGGACGAAAGATAACCAAGTATTGATAACTGCACAAGCCCTCATGTAGTTTACCCAACTCGTTTCAAGATTCACACACAGTTTCATGTGAAACTAACCTACAAACATAAACAAGCAAACAAACACAAAACAAAGTGAAAACAAAAGCAAATGCAGAAGCAAAGCAAGCAAGAAAGCAACATGCAAGCAAACAAACATGCAAGGTAAGAAGCAAACATACATGCAAGCAAACCAACCAAAAGCAAACACTACTCTTACTCCTAAGCTAATGGTGCATGGGCCTGATCACGTGAAGTGATACTTCCAATGCAGCCACTGATGCATTGGTCGATCCATGTTGGTGAAGGCATGGTTCACGAAAAACATAGCTATGTGAACCAACAAACATGAAAGATATAACAATGAAGACCAGCACACTCTAAGTTTAAATGTGTCCACATAACATATGTGAGTGAAAGTGCATGACATGCAATCTGTGGACTTATCATAGTGCTGTGAGACACTACTTGCAGCTGTTAAGCATGCACATACTCTTGATTGTGACATGCAAGCAAACAAAATAAACAAATACAACTTGCGTCGTGCATGCATGCTTGCTATGTAAGATTCCTCCAATGCATGAGCGATGGCATCGTGTGGTTCAAGTGGAGGAAGCATAATCTGTGTGTGAGATTGACCTTCAATGCATACATATGAGTGATGAGGAACCTCGAGTGTTTCAATAATTTCCTGATAGGAAGTGAAACCAAACTTAGGATAGCGAGGGCATGACATAACCATCAGTTCGGGTTGAAGTGGTTCACCAGTCTGTGGGGTTTCAACTTCGTCGAAAGATAACTCATCATAAATAGGTGTCTTCGAAAAATCAACTGCGATAGAATCATCATCATGATCGAATACGGGAGTAAATAGATCACTACAACTACGATAAACAAAACCAATGATTTCATCGGAATCCTCGTGATCTGATGAATCAAACAAAGGGGTAGATGAGAAGCAGAAAAATTCACCCTCTGCATTTCTGGAAAAGGTAGATGAAAAATCAGGTGGATTTTCAATGAATAATCTATCCTCTCCGTTGTTGGATGATGGACTAACATTCGGTGTGTTCTGTGAATGATCAACAATGAGTGCATCCATAGACGGAGATACACGTGAAATCATGGATGGAAGAATCACCAAAGATGTCAGGATGGAGGATGATCGGATAGAAGGGAGTCATCCTTCCCCAAGGATTGATGCTCAAGCTCCCAGTGATACTCTTCATGAATGATAGTGCAGGTTGGTTATGGAACACCAACTCTGTCGATAGCTTGTTACTCGTTCACAACAAGTGTAAAGTCCAGAATGGAAGAACACAAGACAGTGCAATCCGAAGGATCAATAGAACACAAAGATGGAGATTGAGGTAAAACGGTCATATGACAACCCATGAGGTTATGTGCCTATTCTCCCACATCACTTTGTAGTGGTGGAGCTCTTTGATGAGGGGATGACAGATAATCATTTGTGACAGTGACCGTGTTCATATTTGATTGTGTAACTCCATCACCGAAGTATGTTGAGTGGGGCTTGGGCTTGAAATTCTTCTTGGGATTGACTGATTAGTTAAGATAGTATTCAAATCTGCCCCAAAGATATGGAAATTTCATCTGACTTTTCAAAGCTTGAAACTGCAACACATTGAAGTGTTCCCAAAATTCCATAGGTGATTCATGCGGGGCTTTCTGTTGTTGTAACAATTTTTTGTCAAGAGGTTTTGGATCAAAATTATGGAAAGTAGATTCAATGAGATCACATAATTGGTCAAGTGAGTGCACACTGCCAAGAGACAGATTGCAACACGACCGTTATGGGTGTTCGCGAAGTGTGTATGATAGTAGAAAACTGACCTCTTCTACATATAATTCGTTTACATCCTCAAGGAATGCATAAAAGTATTCTAAGTACTCAATCCAGGCTACTTCTCCTTCACCATCATACGCGAATTCAGACAAGAGATCAAAAAACTCCCTCGTGATGTTGAGAGGTTCGGCATGCAAGAGACATCGTGGAGGGATGAGTCTAATAAAATCCATGATAGATGTGCAAAGGTTCAAAATAGGATGAGAGGGCACAACTTGTCATCTGGCCCTCCTTCTAGTGCCAAAAATGTTGACGGTGCTGGACCCGCCAACATGTTAGGGGATCTCCCCAGTAAGAAGTCCCAACAAGACCTCAGACCGTTTGGTGTAAGAGTCCCAACAGTGGGTTGTACGGTATCGCCTTGACTGCAGTTGCGCGTAGAGGCAAGTAAGATATCCATGTTGTTAGCAAGGGTGTGACATATGCAGCAAGTCAAGGAAGGTGCATGAACGGTTCTAACACACAGAGGGTGAGGTGAGTGCGCCCCTTAGAAACCTATGAAAGCACAGAGTTAAGAAGTGAACACACGAGAAAATATGCATCACAAACTAGAAGTCAAGTAAGCTAGAAATCCAAAGTGATGGTTAAACCAACAACACATTTCAATAAGATTCATACATACATATACAGAAAGAGTCTATACACACATGCGTAAGAAAACAAATACATACATCATTTAGAGTAAACAAGATAGCTGAAATACAATATGACATATGCATGAAACGTGCTGGCTCTGTTATATTAAGAAGTGAAAGTTCCATTCATACAATACAACCATGACCAACCACTAGTTCCAACAACAGAACATTACAGTCACTGTCGCCTGCTCCTCCAAAGAGATATACTAGCTTTGCACAGTAGAGAAGCCAAGGCTCGTTACAACACTCTCCAAGCTTTCTCTAAGATACTCCTATTAGAAGCTTGGCTGAACAAAAGCCTATACAATGAGTTATGAGGGAATATATATAGAAAAGGGTGGGGTGACCCTTGAAATTCCCCTTTATGACTGTTTATTTATCCTCATGACTCTTCAATTATTCTATGACTGTTACATCCAACTATTGACACTTTAACTTCCATTTGACAAGATGTTACATACAATCTACACATGTACCCATGTGAGACAAACTAGGCTTGAGTAAGCCATGCAAGACATCACTATGATTTAGACAACTGTGGGAAGACCAACTCTTCGACATCCTCATGATGGTTGACAATGGCGAATTGATGTCAATCTTGGTAGTCTACGATGGTGTCCATGTACTCTGTGGAGACATCTTTCTGGAAACGAACTCTTGCCTCCATTGCATCCGGGTACACTACTCTAGCTCCTCTGTCCAACTCATCTAAAAACATGCACATCATTGTCTTGAGTGTGGCCGGACCAACGACATACTAATTCATGGTGTTTACATTGATCACCAAGTCTGCGCTGGTGGCTATGTGCATCAACTCGTCCAAGTGAGAGTCAAGCTCCAGTGAGACTTGTGCCTTCGTCTTTGCCTCGGTGAGTGTCCCAATAGATGGGATCGCATGTTTTTGCACAACAACATCCATACTCCTAAATACCCATGCATGGGAAGCCTCCAAACTAGTGATGGGTTGTGGGAGATATTCATAGTTTCGGATATGACTCTGGATGCATGCCTTCAGCTCGATCGCTCTACGCTTCATCATCTTGGGCAAGTGTGATGGGGCTCCCTTGTATATCATTGTCCATGTTTGCATGTAGTCGACAACAATATGAACGTTTGACAAGATACTTTCTCTCCTACCACATCACTGTTGCCAACCGTTGATATGGACAACTACATTATGCATGGTACCAAATTTGGAATACATTGCTTGCATGAATGTCTCAAGGGATAATACTTCATCCCTTATTGCCTTCTTCAAATTTGCTCGGGTGGATGCTGTAACCAGTTCTCATCGTTTCTTGGCCGTCTATAACTCCTTAGCCATTCTCTCATTCTCAGCTATCAAGAAGCAAACATCTAGCTAGTGGCTTTGGCATATGCTTTGGTTGCATTGACCAATGCTGCTGAATGATTTCGCACATCAGACATGATCACTCGTTCTTCAAACTTTGCAAGAGATGTGTTTTCATCCGGAGTAGACACTCTATGTGATTGCATAACTCTATGTTGCGACTTGTTGAATGATATGTTGGGCATCTCTCCTTCTGGATTGTCTCCAAGGATCTCAGTATCTCCTTGGTCATTTGGGACTTGCTCTGCTTTTGGATCTGGTGAAGCTGGTGGGTCGACCTCTTGGTGGTAAGGCATGAGGGCAATGTCTTTCTCTAAATCTTTTTGCTCCATATTTGTATCCATCTACTGGAGTGCTTGTTCAATCTCTTGAGCGAAGTCCTGCTACTGTGACTGCTCACCCTGTCTACTTGGTGCCAGTTGTTTAGATGAGTCTACTACCTGTAAGGGCACAATTTCATTTGTCTATACATGTTGCACCCCCTGCTGTACCTGTTATTGTTGTGCTTCCTTCTCCTATCTGTATAGCTCCTGTTCCTTCCAGAGTTTCTCCTTCAACTCATGCAACTCCTTCATTGTTTCCTCTATCCTCTATTTTTCTCTCTACCTTTGCGCGGTCCT
Organism: Pinus taeda; assembly: GCA_000404065.3. NCBI lineage: Eukaryota > Viridiplantae > Streptophyta > Pinopsida > Pinales > Pinaceae > Pinus > Pinus taeda. The sequence continues at coordinate 19,698 of APFE030846420.1, forward strand.
CCTATCACGTTGTTGCCTCTTCGACTCTACTTCCAAAGCTACTTTCTGCACAAGTGGGTATACTCTGAACTTGTAGCTTTGTTCTGCCTCTGCGTTGTCGAAAATATCCCTTTCCTTTGTCACACGCCGGTATGTTTAGCTCTGCTGTTGCTACTACTGGTGCTCTCCTGGATGATACTTCACTAACCATTCCACAACTATGCCGGACAGTTCAATGGGCTTGGAGAAGTTGCAACAATATCTCCATGGGTATTCCTCCACCCCATGAAATGCTCCATGGATCCACTGAAATTGTACTCTCACGCAATGATCTTTCACAATAGAATGCGGGTAATATGGATTGAAGCTTTGGACGTTAAAAGGATATTTCTTGATCTCCTCTATTTCGACATCCACATGCTTGAGGTTCCGTATCTCATACAACCTGATCTGCAACGGAAGAGTGGGAAAAGGTGCCTTCTTCTTCCGGTGCAACCTAGCTATTGGTCCTGTCGAGATGTGGTATGATACTCCTTGCATGATGAGCTTGTCCATGGAAAACTTTGGAAAAACATGCGGATGCTTCACCTCGCTGTACATCTGTATGAAGGTTCTAGATGGTGAGGCATACCAATCAGCTATGTCGATCAATGCCTCCATTGCTACCTTTGACATGCAAGGTGGATCCTGCTCAAACATGATCTTGTACACTAGGGTGAAAAAATGATCTGACAGCTGTGTGATAACTCCCTTGAATCTACATTTGGAAAACAGTTTACAATAAGTATTGACAAAGGTTTCCACCGATGTCCATGCCCACTTCATGCCCGGGAACTACTGATGGGCACAAATTGCATCAAAGATGTAAGTGGACATGTAGATTTTTGCTTGCTGACCTTTGGGCGGCTACCGAGCTCTTGTGACCTATTTCTTCAGCCTGTGAGCCAACATGTCGGACCAATTGCATACTTTGCCTTCACTGGCCAGTTGGTCGAACATGATCACCCAACTCTATTGGAAGGTCTCCGTGCTCTCTTAGCCATATAAGCGATATGCAAAGATGACCAAGTATTGATACGCCTTTTGAAGTATTTTTGTCTTGTAAATATGGTTGGGTGTCATCCTGAATTTGGCTGGCTCCTTTACCTAGTTCTTCAAGATATCCTTGGAGTTGGCATTGTTGTTGGGTACACTGAAGGGTGTCTCCATGGTGATCACTGGGTTCAACAAATGGTACATCTGTTAATAATCTTGTGCCATGAATGTAGAAATCTCCGTCTCACTGACACTGCTCAATGTCATCGCTCTCAGGATCAGTGTGCGAGGTGATCCAATGTGTCATGTCCGCGCATGCGAATGCGGGATACCTGCATGCAATTTGGTAGAGGAAGGACTTGTGAATGTTCACATAGACTTGGCAGTTTTTGAGATTTCCCCAAATGTGCCTGAGAATGCATCATTGACCTCTTGCCATTTCAGCTTGATGTCTTTGTCTACGATCAGCTTGGTGTCTTCATAGATCGGCAAATGCGTAGACACTCGCTCAACTGCTGCTCCAGTTGTACTTCCATAGATGTCCTTTAATCTTGCTTTGTTGGAGGCCATTGATTCTAAACTGTTGAGAGACAGACGACCACTTGCTATATCTAGAGACATGGTGACACGCATGGCAAGAAATCTATCAGTTAAAACCAAAGAAAACTTGAGGGATGACATGAAACACACATGGGGACTCACTAGCAAGGATTGCACAATTTCCACTAGGAGGCCGGGAGAATGACTGCCGAAACTGCGCAAAAGGAAGTCCATACTATCGAGAGGTTGGTTGAATGCTAGAATTGTGCAATGCACAATCCAGAATGGCCTACTAGGAGCTCGGATTACGTAATGCGCAATTTCAGCTGGCAAGTTTTGTAGGCCTAGGGATTGAATTGCACAATTTTCTAAGCCAACACTCACTGCCTCTCAGAATTGCGCAAGGCAAGATTGAAGGGTAGTCACTAGCTAAAATTGCATATTTTCTAGGAGGAAGGCAGAGCCTTCCTTCTCATAATTACGCAATGTTGTCCGGGTGAGGCAGAGTCCGGGCCAAGGTTGCCCAGACCCGCCAACGGGAAACTGAAAGCAAATGAATATTTGAATGCATGGTGATATTGAGTGTATGCAGGAGTGAATGATCATGCATGCAAATAGTGAATGCAAGATTTAGAAAACGGAACAACATGCATGTATGTGAAACGAGTCACTGAATCAGTGACTGTTCGTGCAAAATAGTGTCATGCGTGCGACAACAGTGAGATGCTAATGGAAATGGAAACAATGCTCGTACAAGCTAACATGCATGAAAATGACAACAAGCATTCACAAAAATCAAGCAGAAAACACTCACACAAACAAAAACACAAAAAGCGACAGAAATGTTGCAAAAGACAAGTTAAGTGGACTTACTCGAAAATAACTGAGATGGATGTGCTGTGGGATGTTAGAGCTCCAAGATCAATGTGAAGAATGAGCTCTGAAGTGTCAAATAAATAATTTTGAGGCTCATGACACGCATGCCACAAATCTTGGAAAAAAAGACACTTGGAGGAAAGTTTCTAAAACGATCTTTGCATGTAACCTCCAGCTACTAAAAATAACTCCCTAAAATCTAGGGATGTTTTTTGCATGTTTCTTTTTGCTATTTCAGGAAAAAGCAACCCATGCATGCAAGTCAAGTTTTCTTGGTCCTGGGCGGAACTGATCAACCTGAAGGCACATGCAACAACCTGCTTGACTAAGGGATATTTTTTTGCGCTATTTTTGGGAGGAAGCTGGGCTGGCTGTCTAAAGGGATTTAGCAATTTCTGGGAGGAGTAGTTGCGTGCTACCCAAAATTGCATAATTTTTGGGCTGAGGAGCACTGCTAGGCCAGGTTGTGCAGTTTTCACTGGGAAGACTGTTTGACAGGACTGCGCAATTTTTGGGCCCAATAGGCTGCCAGTTAGATTTGTGCAGTTTTTGGAGGGAAGGCTGGTTCCCCTTCAGAATTACGCAATTTCTTGAGGGATATGCCCCACCAGCAGTTGGACCAAGTTCAAAGTGGCAGTCTGTGAGGGGAGTGAAGCAAACTATCATGCACAGGCTGGAAAGCTACTAGAAAACCACTGAAGCTCATGCACTTGACAGTGCAAGAAATGGTGCTAAGGATGGTTGGTAGAGAGGCTCCAAAATGAAGCTAAGGAAAAATTTTGGAGGGTGGTTATAGCCACTACAACAGAACATTGAAAAGAGAAATGTTGACCTTATTGCATCCAGAGAGGAGGAATGATATCTAAAAATTAGAGACATCTGGTTAAAAAGCGGGGATGAAAATACAAAATTCTTTGAGGCCTTTGCAAAAGGCTAGAAAATGATGAAAGTATGAAAATGCTGTTGAGTTTTCATATTTTGAAGGGATATCTAGACTGGGTAAACATCACTTTAAATATATGTTAAAATATCATCCAGAAACATCAATTGTTGAAATAGAAATTTCTTAATTCTTCCTTATAATGGTGGATGAGGAAGAGAGCAAGGGTTATTTAAGAATCCAAGGAGGGTCGTATCTATCGAACGTTTAACTCAAATTTCATCACCCTCATCCCAAAATCTAGTCATCCCCTCTTCTTATGGGACTTAAGACCTATTTCCTTATGCAATTCTATTTACAATGTTATATAAAATATTATTGATTCCAGGCTCAAGACCATTCTTTCCAGATACATCTCTCTAGAGTAGTTTTGTTTTTTAGAGGGGAGGAAAATTCTTGAAATGACCAGGGTGGTTCAGGAAGGAATATGTAACATTAAAACTCAAAATTTGAAAGGGGAAATCATCAAAATTTATTTATCCAAGGCACATGATAGAGTACATTGGATATTTATTAGATTCCTCCTTACCCATCTAGGATTTAACCTTGACTAGATCATAAAATGCATCATAAACTGAATCATGAGTTGCATCCAATCAATATCTTTTATGGTTCTCATAAATGGTTCACCCTCCCATGTTTTCCATGAGAAAAGAGGGATATGCTAGGGATGCCCTCTCTCTCTTATTTTTGTTCTAGTGACTGAGGGCTTGATTCGTTTATTTTCTGATGCTAAAAGGAGTGGGTAATTCCATGGTTCTCTCATTGCTACGATTTAGGCAACTTCCCACCTTATTTTTGTTGATGATATTCTTAATATTTATAATGGTGTTTCCAAGGAGATATCATTGCTTTTGGAGATCCTACCTCTCTTTGGGAAGTGCATGGGGATGTCTATAGACTCTTGAAATTATATCACATATCGCCACAATATTTCACAAGATGAGATTCTTCATATATCTTAGCTTCACTCTTATGTTTCAAAGCCATTGGAGCAAGGTTTGCAATACTTGGGTTTCCAAATTAAACCTAATTTCTATTGAACATTTGTTATGTATCCAAATAAAAAATAACACAGAAACATAAGAAAATATATATCAATGATTAGATAATAAGCCACTTTGAAGGGGAAACCACCCTTTACATCACATAAATGAACAATTCTTGGATGATTCAAATGAAAATACCTCCTTGACATATATGAGTCTAAAGGGAAAAAATATAATTTGGGCATACATATCAATAATAATGTAAAAACACAACAATAACAATAGTGGGATTCGATGGGGCACAACAATAATAATATGGAGTTTACACTAGTATTATAGGGACCTAACATGCCCCTCACAAAAAAGGTGATGTCCTCAATGCTTGAGGAGTTCTAGATGCTTCTGTATAAAATCCTCATCCTCCCATGTGGAATATTTAGCAGGTAAGTTCTTCCACTTAATGAGATACTTTGAAATTGATCAATCTTGTAGCTGTCAGATACTTGTTTCTGTGATTGCTTTAGGCTACAATATTATTTTCCCTTCCTCATCAAGTTATAGAAATATAGTTTGAAATTGGATCTTGTCACTTAGAACTTTTTTAAGCATGAAACATGGAATACTGGGTGTGCTCGGGAAGATGTAGGCAACTCCAATTTGTATGGCATAGTACCAATCTTTTGCAACACCTTGTAAGGGACATAATACTTGGGTGATAATTTATTATCATTTTTATATTGCTTGAGGGATTTGTTTGTATGGTTGTATCCATAAAATTACCCAATCACCCACATCAAAACTTTTTTCTTTTCAATGTTGGCATGCCTATTGTTTCATTTGATTCTGTTCCAAAGTTAGGCTATCCTTTAAGAGTTGGAAAATTTTTTTGTTGATGCTCAATGTAATCTTCCACTTCTTGAACCTTAGAATCTTCTCTTAAAAACGATGTAATGAATGGTGGATGATATCCATAAAGCGCCATAAAAAGGGTCATTTTTTCTGTGGTATAGAAGGAAGTGTTATACCAAAATTCTGCTAGAGATAGCCACTTGACCCATTGTGTTTGTTTATCACATACAAAGCAATGAAGACATCCTTCCAAATAGTTGTTCACTATCTCAGATTTCCCATTTGATTGAGGATGATAAGATGAGCTATGAGCTAATTGAGTACCAAGACAAGAAAATAATTCTGTCCAAAAATTTATAATGAAAATGGGATCTCTGTCACTTACAACAATCTTTGGGTTTCCACGTAGGTTTTGAATTATTTCCATAAATGCAGTAACAACTATACTGGCTTTCATAGGATGATATAGGGCACAAAAGTATGCATACTTGGTAAGTCTATTAAGTACCACCCTTTCTTTTAGACTTGGGTAAACCTGTAATAAAATCCATTGAGACATCCTTTGAATTAGAATGGCTAATGGTTGTAAGAGACATATAATATTAACTGTCTCAACTTTATTTTGTTGGAAAACCACACATTTTGCCTCAAAATTCTGAATATCATATGTAAGATCATCCCAAAAAAATTCCTTGTTGACCCTATGGTAATTTTTTGAAAATCTTGTGTGTCCTCTTATAGGAGAGGTGTGAAATTCCAAAAGAATCTTTTTTTTGGTTGGGAGTTCTTACATAGATATAAGTGATCTTTTTATAACAATAAATCATTTTTCCAGATAAATGTATCAAATTCAATGGGATCTTGTTGCAACTTTTGAATAGGTGTCGAGACCTCTTCATCATTCATCAATTCATCCCTTGCTTAAATTATCAGTTATGTTGGAAAATAACATTGTCACAAAGCAATTCATTCACATCCTCATCCAATCTTAATAGTGCATCTACAACAACATTTTGCTTCCCTTTTTTGTAGATCATTTCAAAGTCATAACCCAACATCTTTGTGACCCATTTTTTCTTCTCTTCTTAAGATTATATCTGTTCCAAGAAGTATTTAAGACTATCATGATTTATTTTTACCTTGAAGTGCCTTCCCATTAGGTAAGTGTGCCATTTCTTCAGAGCATGCAATATTGCCAACATTTCCTTCTCAAAAATAAGTTTGTGTAAATAATTTCCCTTGATTGGGCAACTTTCAAAAGCAATGGGTCTTCCTTCTTGCATTAAAATAACACCAATGCTATTTCTTGAGGCATCACATTCCATAATAAAGTTTTTTGTGAAGTTTGATGTAGGTAAGACCGATACTCAACACATTACTTCTTAAGACGTTCAAATGCCTTAGTCCCTTTTGGAGTTAAAAAAAACACATGTTTCTTCAATAATGTTGTTAGAGGTGTTGTTATTTTCTCATAATTCTTAACAAACTTATGATAATACCTTGTCACCCCAAGAAATCCTCTAAAATTCCTTAAGGTTGTGGGATTTTTCCATTCCTTGATGGCATTAGTTTTGGCAGGGTCTACCTTAACACCCTCATGAGACACAATATGACCCAAATATTCCACTTGCTACAACCCAAAGAGACCTTTCGAAGGTTTTGCATAGAATTGTTTCCCCTCCAATAGTTTGATCACCCTATCAACATGTTGAACGTGATATTTGCAAGACTTGTTATAAATTATTATATCACTAAAAAATACTAACACAATTTTTTTAAGGAAGGGTTTGAAAGTGAAATTCATCAAACCTTGAAATGTGGAAGGTACATTAGTAAGGCTAAAAAGCATGACCAAAAATTCATAATGACCTTCATGAGTTATGAATTTTGTTTTTGGAATGTCTTTTGTCTTCATTCTAATTTTATGATATCCTAAATGAAGATCCAACATGGTGAAGTAAATTTCTCCATATAGTTCATCCAAAAACTCATCATGACAAGAATGGGAAATTTATCTTTAATAGTGAGCTTGTTGAGCTCTCTATAATCTAGACACATACACCGTGATCCATCCTTCTTGCAAACCAATACTACAGGAGAAGAGGAAGAACTTTGGATAGGTTGAATTATACCTACCTCTAGCAATTCTACAACCACAGATTCAACTTCACTCTTTAGGGCATTGAGATACTTGTAAGATCTGGTGTTTGGATGAACACTTCCTGGAATCAAACGGATAGCATGATCATGATTGTGAATAGGTGGGATAGCTTTGGGAGTCTCAAATACCTTGGAATTATTGTCAATGACTCTTTGGATATCTAGATAAATGGATGACTTATATGTTTGAACATCTAGTGAGAATAATTGTACAATTACCCCTCATTGTTATTTCTTCAAAATATTTGTCATGCTATTAGAGCTGATTATCTTCCGAGGTTTCTCTGTGATACCCATTAATTCAATTTCATTTCCTTCCCATAAAAATTCAATAAAAGTTCTTAAAACTTAAAAGCTATCATCTCTAAACATTGTAACCATTGGACTCCTAATACAACGTCGATACCACCCATTGGAATGGAAAGAATTGGACTATTCAATACATATTACCCCATGGTTAGATTGATATTATGTCACTTCCCTGAGAAATTTATAGTTCCTCCATTTACAACCATCACTTGGAACTCTAGTGCTAGATATAGAGATCAATTCAAATCTTTGGCTATCTTGCAATGAATAAAATTATGGGTACTACCCGAATCAATCAATACTATTACTATTTTCTTCTCTATATAGCCTTCTATCATGAGAGTTTGAGGAGTAGTAATTCCTGCTAATGAATTACAAGATATGTTCAGATTGATTTCTTCTTTTTCAACCCTTCGGGTTAGTTCCTACTGTATATATTCCTCTTTTAATGTTTATTGTTCCTTTTCTTTCTCCTCCTCACAATCTATGTACAATAATTTCTTCTCATCACACTTATGTCCTTTAGTGTATTTAATATCCCAACTATAACAAAGCCATATTTCTCTTTTTTCCTCCATTTGTAGTGGTGCCAATCTTGTAGGTTGTGGGAGTCTAGGAGTGACAACACTTCCATCTTTATAATTGTGAGTGGTAGACCTCCTTGTTGCCATAATTTTTCTTTCAACTTTCTTGCCACCCTAAATGCATTCTCCAATGTATTCCGTTCCCAAAGATGATCATCATGTTGGATGTTATCCTTTAAACCCCCTATGAAGACATCAATAAGATGCTCCTATGGAATATTAGTTACCTTGATATTCAATCTTTGGAAGTCCTCAATGTGCTATGCTATTGAACACTTATTTCAGATTTATCAATTGGCTAAAGAAGATATTTCTATTTGTATCCTCATAATGTGCTATCAATTCCTTTATAAAAATTGTAAAAGTGACAAGTGAATTATGAGAAAAAAAGCCATCGATACCACGTAAACTAATTTGGTTTTAAATATAAAGATGTAATGCATACCTTTTGTTTGTGTTGCACATCATGTAGATCAAGTAATTGCTCCATCTGTAGTATTCAAGTTACCAGATATTTGCCATCAAACTTCCTCATATCAATCTTTGGAATGTGGTTGGTATTCAACCCAAAGCTGGTGTCTCTAAAATCCTGATTCACATTCATTTTTTTCTCATCTTGAGTGTCATGGAATACCTTGTCACCATTAGGAAGTATTTCTTATAATAACTTTGTCAAACCTTCCATGTCTACTTTTAAACTGTCAATCTTCTTTTCTATTTCTTCCTTATTTTCATTACTATTCTTTTCTATTTCTTCATTATTTTCATTCATCGTCTTTTCTAGTTAATTTTTGGTTGTTCTTTGTGAGAACAAAAAATGTTGCACGTGGTCCCGTAATTTTGATATATCGTGTTGCATTTCTTCCTCTTCTTCATGCGTCAT
>APFE030846420.1:28945-42087 GCA_000404065.3 Pinus taeda
TTAATGGGTGTATAATTTTTTTGTTTGGGAGGAATTTTGGAACAAATTAATGATATCTATGCTTCACTATTCCCTTTGAATCACTTCAAATTGATTTTTCAAAAAAAATGCAAATTTAAAAATACACACCTTTTAGAGCTTGTTGATGAGGCAGATATTGAAACTATTGTATCTCTGTGATTTCAACCTCCTAATGTTTGAAATCTCATTATATGGTAGCCATTTGTGTCCTCTTTCTAATCCAAAAAGTTATACCAATTTTGGATTCTTTAAGATAAATTTATTCTAATTCTGCCACGCTGACCTTATGATGGACTAGTTCAGTGGATCAGATTTGTATGAGACGCCATGTGTCACTTTTTTAACTTTCTACCCTGAAAATCGTACCCACAAAACTATAGTTTGTTCACTTTCAATTTTTTTTTACAAAGTTCAAATCTGAAGCCTGAAGAAAAAGTTATGACAATTTTACCTAGAACACTTTTTTGAGACTGAATTCTAAAGCATGCAAAAACCCTAACTTCCTCAAACCATATCTCAAAAATATAGTGCTTCAAGATCTCAAATTGTAACCATATGTTCATCAAGATTTATCCTTCGCGTTGTATCAATTTGACATTCTAAAGATTTTCAAAAAATAATTTATATTGAAAATTCAATGATGACTCATTTGAAGCAAAAAATAGCACAAAAACATAAGAAAAGATAGATACATGACTATATAATAAACCAATTCAAGGGGGATACCTCCCTTTACATCACATAAATAAATAGTTCTTAGATGATTCAAATGACAAGGCCTCCTTGATATATATATGATTTTAAAGGGATACAATATAATTGGGGTCTACATAACAATAATAATGTAAGGGCACAACAATAATAATAATGGGCTTGTATAGGGAACAAAAATAACAATATGGGTGCTACACTAGTATTATAGAGACCTAGAAAAAGTGTATTACAATTGGCTTGTTGCAAAGGCATAAAATTATTTGAATTGTTGATACCTTAGGTGGCTTTCTAGAGTGGGACAAGTGGTTCTCGTTAAATTGGTGTTAGAAGCAATTCTAGTTTACTAGGCATCCTTAGCTTGGATTCCTAAATGTGTTTTGGACAAAATCAAGAGATTATGCTCTAGTTTCTTATGGGCCAAGAACAAAGAATCAAAGGTGTTTCCATGGGTCAAATGGGACATCATGGCTAAAGCAAAAGCCATAGGTGGTTGGGGTTTAATTAATTTGAAGATAAGAAATGATAGATCAATGATTATATAATAAACCACTTCAAGGGGGAAAGCTCCCTTTACATCACATAAATGAACAATTCTTGGATGATTCAAATGACAATACCTTCTTGATATATATAAAAGTCTAAAGGGACAAAATATAATTAGGGCCTACATAACAATAGTAATGTAAGGGAGTAACAATAATAATAATGGATTTCTATGGGGCACAACAATAACAATATGGGGGATACACTAGTAGTATAGGGACCTAACAAAAGTGGATTGTAATTGGCTTATTGCAAAGGTGGAAAAGAATTTGAATTGTTGGTACCTTAGGCCACTTTCCAGAGTAGGACAGGTGGTCCTCATTAGATTGGTATTAGAAGCAATTCTGGTTTACTAGGCATCTTTAGCCTAGATTCCTAAATGTGTTTTAGAAAAAATCAGGAGATCATGATCTAGTTTCCTATGGGCTAGGAACAAAGAATCAAAGGTGTTTCCATGGGTTAAATGGGAAATCATGGCTAAACAAAAATCCCTAGGTGGTTGGGGTTTAAAGAATTTATACCATTTATCTAAATATTTAGCTGCCAAATGTGGATGACATTTGATCTCAACATAAAGCCTTTAGATGTCGGTGTTTTTCCAAAAGTATTTTTCTCTTAGTTATATGGAAGACTGGTTAAGAAGTCTAGACAAACAAAAACTAATATCTCAATTGTTTGGAAAGTTGTTCTCAATTCCTTTGATATCATTGGAAGTGGTTTATCCTAGTGGATTAGTGGAAGTGACAGAGTTAGAATTGGTGTTGATCCATGGCTAGGCAGTGGCATGAATCACCTATTACCTCTCCCCTAATAAATTATCTTAGGAACAAAGATGATTGCAAACTGGGCCATATTGCCAATTCAGATCTTTCTACTATTTGATGACAAGAATGGCTAACAACTGAGGAGCTTGGCCTAGAAGGGGAGAATAGGGTTTCATGACAGTTGTATTTACAAGCTCTATCTAATGGCCATGTTAGATTAACTGATAGTCACGATGAACTCATATAGAATATCTCCCCATTTGGGCACTACACTCCTAAGTTGGGTTTTATTTTTCTTATGGTTGATAGAGTGGGGGTGGAGAAAAAGTGGTGGCGGAAAGATGGAAAGAAAAATTCCTCCAAAAATCAAATTATTCATGTGGTGTCTTATGATGAAGAAGGCCCCCACCTGGGATGTCTTACAAAGAAGGTTCATTGCATGGGCCTAGATGACGTTCTTAATGTCAAAATGATATGGAAAGTGTTGTTAATTTGCTCAAATATTGCCCATACTTCCAACGCGGTGTACAAATTGTTGCAATCGTTCTTTTAAAGCCCTCACCCATGATTTATTTTTGGGTGGCATGGTTGGGTAGGAACATGGTAGTATTGTAAGATAAGATTATGGGCTTGTGGCACACAACTGATAAGGTGAGTCACTATCCACAAGAAAAAGGTATTTCTTCTCCAAGAGCAATCATCCCTGAAAGAATTGATACATCCAAGTCACGGGCCCTCTTTGATGGTGCTTCTAACAATACTAGATAGAACGGTGGAGGAGGATTTATCTTAGTCCTCACTCATGAAAACAAATTCAAAGTCAAAATGGTGTTGGGTCCTAAGACAAATAATCAAGTGGAAATTGTTGCATTCAAAAACATACTTGTGTTTTCCAAAGAGAAGGGTTGCACGCATATACACATTTTTGGGGATTCTTTGCTTTCCATTAACTGGATCAACAACATAATTGCTTTCAAGAACATACTTTTACTGCCTATTATTGAGGAGATAAAGCATATTATTGATACCTTCACTATGTTTTCATGTTCTCACATTTACAAGGAAAGGAATCATGTAACTAAAAACCTGTCAAAAGATGGTCTCTTATTGGAAAAGGATCTTTGGGTTATAGTTGAAATGATCTCCACAAAAGATAGAAGAATCCATTTGGGTATTTTGTTCTAGTTTGAGACATTATCACTCAGGGGACCATTTATTTTTCTCCTCATTTTTCAGGACACTTTATGTATCCTTCTTGAACTCAATTGGTTTTTTTCTGGTTCCATTCACGTAAATATCATTTTTCATTTTGTTTGGATAGACATTGATTGGTATGCAACAATTATTTAAGGCTTAAATTTTCTCCAGGCAACATGTAAATACTTGTTTATATGGGGTCGACAAGTTATGGTTTTTGCTTCACATATATTCAACATTCTTTTGGGATGTAAGTTTATTACTTGTCTCTCCTGCTTCTGCCAACAACTCCATTTGGCGATACATAACAATTCTTCTTTGTTTTTGTGGATGTTTTATGGAATAGTTTGTTGCTAAATGATTGCTAAAAATGATGGCTACATGACTAGAAAATTTTATGAATACACTCATGTAGTGTATATGTAGAATGTATTTTCATCATTTAAATATGAATGAATTTAAGGGTCTTTTTCCTCAAATAAAAATAAAAATAAAAATAAAAATAAAAATAAAAATAAAAATCAGACAGAAAGAGAGTTGTAGTAGATTTATGAACATATGCATGCATTTGAATTGAAATAGACCTTAATAAGGGCCATCTAGACAAAATAATTATTTTTTGGAAGAATGTTAAATGTGTATAGGTCCTAGATTATGAGAATACAAATTAAAATGCACGATGTCATCTTCTAGGATATTTATAAGCTATTTGTGTCCATTCTTGAGCTTAGAAATTTAAACGATTCTCTTATGGAAGAATTAAAAATGCATGTAAGTCTAGGATTATGAGAATACAACATTTAGGTGTAGGACATATCATCTTCCATGATATTTATAAGCTACTTGTCCCCATGTTTGAGCTCATCCTCTTAGAAAAAAAGGAACTAAATCAAAATAAAAGAAATGATTCTTTTGGAGGAATCAAATTCATATGCTGACCTTGATTAAAATGAAGTAAATTAGGGCCCATAAGTGTTAATTGGGAAATCCACACCTTTCTTGGGGGACAAAGTAGAAGAAATGTATACGTGAATTTTCTCATTGAGGGAGGCTATGGTAGTTAACACTCCTTTAGGTGGAAGACAAAGACATCATGAAACAAGTAAATATAATTTAAGAAAGGAGCTTGTTCCCTTTAAGAAATTTTCTCCCCCGTCTTCATGTTGGAATTCATAATTATACTCAAGGGGGGGAGAAGAATCAATATAATGATTTTTTTTTTTTTACTTATTTAATTCCATCATAAAACATCAATATCATAAACTAAACAAGTAACACAAGATACACATGGAAATCCATGAAAAGTTTTTATTTGAAAGATCTTGTAGGCACCAAACTACTATTACATCAATTGTAGACACCAAACTACAAGAAACACGAATCCCTTCTATTGCTTTGTAGGAAACAACCTACAAGACACGCAAATCCCCTCTACTGCTTTGTAGGTTCTAACCTACAAGAGACATTGATCCCCTATGCTACTTTGTAGGCACCAACCTATAGGAGACCCCAATCCTCTCTGCTTCTTTGTTGGCACCAACCTACATGGGACACCAATCCACACTACTGCAAATATTCATAGGCACCAACCTACTTCATTGAGTCTGATTGCTTATTCACAATGTTTTTTAGTTGTTTTTGCTTTCACCAATTCCACTTATTGCTTTTATCTTTACCAACTCTATTAGTTTATTTTGTCTTCAACAAATCTACTTCTCCCAAAACTTGTTGCTTTTTTCTTCTCCCCAGGAACGTATTTGCACAACATGCCACATATCTAATTTTGAAAATATGGTTATGAAATTTGTACACTGGTACCTAGAGATATCTTCTCTATCTCATCCAAGTTTCATAGTCTGAAACATCTCAGAAAGAAATTTATAGAAAAAATGGCATGATGACCTATTTGAACATGTTTTAGGATCATTTAGGAACACTAACTTTAGGCTCATATACTATCTCCAAAATTATAAGGAAACACGGTATGAAATTTATGTCACAAATAGCTTGATATCCCTTCTCTATATCCTCTATATTCAAGACTTTGAAACATCACATAAACAAAGATATAGTACAAATACCAAGTTGACGTGTTTGAATATGATTTTAGGAACATTCAAGAAGCCTAGCTTACATAGAGAATATATTTGAAAATTTAGTGCAAAAAGGTTTGAAATTTGAACCACAAGTACATGAAAATATTCTATCTATATCCTCCAATTTTTATTGTTTGAAACATCCCAGAACAAAAGTTATAGCGAAAATTCCACCCTAACGTGTTTCAAGAAGATTTCTAGAGCATTCCAGAAGCTTACATTCCTTGGACCATATCTCATAAATGATAGCAAATCAATGTATAAAATTTGAACCATAGGTTCATGAATATATTTTATATGTATCCTCCAAGTTTCACATTCCAAAGCATCCCATAAGAAAATTTATAGTGAAAATTCCCAAATGGCTTGTTCACCCTGTTAGAGTCGGTCTAGTAGCCCTTCATCAACGATTACAGCTCTTTGCATTTGCATAAGTAGGTGTCTCATCAGTGTCATCTTATTGCATTCCATTAGGCATGCCATAACCCTGATGGAGGAGCTTGTGTCTTTTATTCCCCTCTTGGCACTGTTGGATTAAGTTTGTTTCAGTCAATAAATTCCTTACAGGGTCCTTGGTCTTGTCTTGAAATCAAGGTCCTAGGTCTAGGGTTTAGTCCAATTTTGTCTTTTGAGGTCATGTCTTATGAGGTCAATAAATGCCCAGCAGGCCAGAGGGATGTTCATCAAAGCATCACTTCAGATGATTTCATATTGTATAGCTAATTTTTACCTTGAGTTCAAAAACTCTGTTTTTGAAGGCAAGGTCATTTTCTCATTTTTGTAAAAATTTGTAAAAAATTCAAATTCTCCAGAAGTCGGCATGCGGCCTTGGTCTCCTTTGCCAAGACTCCTTAGAAGCTATCCCTGCAAAAATTTTCAAGAAAAAGCATCATTTCAACCAATTTCATGACAAAAAGGAAACCACAAGTCAGCAGCTATTAGTTTTAAAAAAGTGTCATTGCATAAAAATTATAAAGTGGGTTTGAGGGGAAATTAATTTAAATCAAGCTTATAAAAGCCCCTCTCTCCTCATTTTGCAACTCATTTGCCTCTCACAAGCTAAGTGGAAACTTGCAAAGGCGATTTCATGAGATATTGAGCGAAGTTGGGCAGTCTTGGTAGCGTGCTACGCATTGGGAAGTGTGTGCTATGCGTTAGTGGCACGCTACGCGTAGGGGAGGTTCTGGCAGTGCAAAAAATACAAGGGCGCTACGCGTTGGGTATTTCGCCCAAAAACTTGCAGCAAACACACAATACACCTCTCTCAGCTCAAGCAACATTCAAGTAAGCTCTTTCATGATTCTTTTGGTTATTTTTTGCAAAGTGAATGTAAAGGAAAAATGACCAATATGCCATGAAATGGAAAACAAGAAACCCTAATGTTGATGTGTAAAATGAAAGACTAAGTTTGCTAGGGTTTTCAAAGATATGTGCCCAAGGTTTTCCCATGATTCACCCTCATTTTTCCTCTCATATTCATCATCATTCCTTTTCAAATTTCCCATAAAATTTCACAAAATTCCTCCATAATTCCCAAACCCTACCCTTATCCCTAAAATTCAATAAAATCTCCCTAAACCCTACCTCCTATCAAACCCCTGCAAATTATGATTATGTGATGATGTATATGTCACAATTCTTTCCCTAAATTCCCTTTTATATATATATTCCCTAAATCCCCTCAAAAGTCCCCCTCCCTAACATCTCCCTTGTGTTTTTTGTCCCCTTGGAGCAGCATTCAAACAGTCAAAACAGCAGGTCATTTGAGCAGAAGCAGCAGTACATTTCAGCCATTTTGCTTTTGAAACCATGTCAGAAACCGAAACAGACTATGAGCAAAGTGATGACCGTGAGTCAACACCGGAGGTTGAGGTGCCAAGGAGGCCTCACAGGGGTGGTCAAGGTGGTCAGCATGTGAGAGAGGAGCCCACCTCTTTGGCCTATTTGCAAGCTTGTCCAATTGCAGTCACATGTTTCCGATATCTATCATGCTATGAATATTGTGAGAGAATTTCCCAAATTCAGCACCACAGGGAATTGGTCTGCTTGTTTGTTTTGCATTTGCACAACGAGCATGTGAATCTTGCAGGGGTGGATTTTACATTGTCACCTGAGATTGTTGCTCAAGCAACAGGGATACCCAATGTTGGAGAAGAGTGGAACAAGCGCCAGCTATTGGACAGATTCCAGTATGAGCCCTACATTAAACCTGTATATATGAGGCACCTAACTGGTGTGTTTTCTTTCAGATTTTTGAGGGATGAGTATGCGCCCTTGATGAGGCTCATCATTCATTATTTCACCTGTGAGGGCAGATTTTCACGTTTGTATTCGTATCATATCCGCTTGTTGATGCATTTCACACGGGTACGGATGATGAACATTCCTTTCTTCATGTACCGGAATATTGAGAGGATGGTGCCCTTGGTGCAGAGAAAGAGCCCAGCACAGCAACACAAGAGCATCTACCATTATGCTTTGATCAAGATTGTGGTCATGTATCAGTTGGCCCAGCAAGGTGTTCCATGGGAGGATTTCATCTCTCGAGATTTCTTCACAACGCCACCACCCCCTGAGGTTGTTCATGAGGAGGGAGGACCTTCACAGTAGTATGACATCCCTGAGCCCAGACATGTCAGTTCCCCTCCATTGGTCACATATCAGAGAGGCCACAGGGCCTTATTTGCATCAGCTCGGCAAGTATTTTCTCCACACCAGGTGGAAGGGGTCTCGCCTTCTTCATCAGCACCGCGAGTGTTATCTCCACACCAGGTGGAAGGGGCCTCGTTTCTGACAGCATCACAAGTATCAGAGAGGGGCAAGCAGCCCATGATTGAGGAAGGATTGTCAGGTGATCCAGATATTGACATCATTGATATTGACACCCGTTCTCCTAGCTCGGAGCTTAAGGAGATCATCCGAGAGCAAAGGCCCGAGAATGAGTCGTTGCACAAGAAATTGCAGATGGAAAAATGGGTGATTAACTATTTAGAGCAGTGCAACAAACAGTTGGAGGATGAGCACGAGCTTTATGAGCAGCGGAAGATTCGTGAAGACCGGGAATTGGCCCGTAGGAGACCCAGTGATTTGACACCCATAGATCGAGAATCCATGCTTATTCGGGTGAACGCTCATTTGGAGAAGTTGCTGGCGAAGGCTAACAAAGATAAGAACATGCTCTGGAACATGAAAAACCATTATTGGGCTCGAATGTACGTATGTAAGGGAAAAATGAAGGTGCTCAAAGGACGGTTGGCCAAGGCACTAAAACGAAGAAAAAGGCCCGATCCCATCCATATCTTGGCTGAGGCTTCCTTGAAGGAGAATGGTGCTAAATGACTTACCTTCTACACAAATTTCAAAAATTTTTGAGCATTTTTGGTCATTTGTGAATTTTTTGGGCAAAAAACAGGTTTTCTTCCCCAACGCGTAGCGCACCGCGCGCGACCCTTTCGTTGGGGAGGTCCATTTTAGGAAAACTCAGCCTTTTTGGATTTTCATGCAAAAATACACTTTCTCAGCAATTAACAAAAGATTTCACCAAGTTTTGAGCCTCCATAAGGTCAAAAAACAAGCAAAAATTGACTTTCTGCCACCTTTTTGACACACAGGAAGCAGCCTTGGGAGATTGCAATTTTGGAGGGGCAAATGACCACCAAATTCAGAAATTCCACTTTTGCCTCATTTGGACTTGGGGAAGTACCTCAAAAGTTGGCTCAAAGGTGTGCTACGCGTTCAGGATTGGGGCGCTACGCATCAGCACATTTTCTCAATTTTTCACCTACAGCTCAGGAAAATGCAGTTTTGACTAGGTTTGACTTTTTGGCGTGGATTTTGATCCTCCTTGATGTAAATGATGTAATTTTATGATACTTTGACACTTATTTATCTCTTCTAGAACATTCATTCATGAGATAGGCAAAAATTAAATGAATGAATTGGTTTCCTAGCTTATAGAGGCAAGTTGTTTTGACTGCCTAGATTTTAGTGCTAAGTTTGGAATTGGTTGAAACAGCTCCTAGGATAGTGATCTCGACCCCTAGAGGCAAGGAAAGATGTTAGCTTGCCTATATTATGTACTTTCTTAGTCATTTTCATGGTTGGACTCTTGAGGGAGAAAGCTTCTATTGTATTACTCATTGTATCTCTGCATTTTTGGCAAAGGAAGAAAGACCAGGGTTTTGCAGTCCTTTTTGGGATTCTTGTGGTTACATGTATTGATGGTGTGTTTCTCTTTTTACTTGTAAGTTTTTTATGTGAATCATCTTCTTACTTTTTCTTCTGCAAATTAGGCAAATGAAGTGTTAAGGTAGAATTCATGGTTTCTATGCTCTGCCTTTAAGTTTGCTTAATATCAATGTTTTCAGCTGTTTAAGGAGAATTCAAGGTGATTGCTTGCTCTCCTTAGATCCTCACCAGTCATTCACATCCATCCAAATCTTGCAAAGGCATCAATATAGTCTCCTACCTCGCCCCAAAGAACCCCCTACGAAAACTGTGTCCAATCCCCGCACCCAAAATTGCCTTTCTCTAATTTTCCACCAAAACCCTAAAAATCCCAAATCAAACCTTTTTTATCAGTTTACTAGCCTAAAATCAGTGTTCTTTATTGGTTATCTCTGCCCGTTGAATATCTTTGCTGAGATAGACCGGAGAGAGCCCTCTCCTACCCCGTAGGGCTAGCTACGAGGCTAAGTGGTTTGGTGTTGCCTTGGAGTATACCTTTTTCAGCCTGAGGTGAAATTTCAAGCACTAACAGAACCACATCTTGTAACAGATTTGATCCATCATTAGATTTTAAAGCATCTCCATAGACTCTGTTTTCATGCATTTAGAATTCAATGTGCTTTTGATTTTTCATGAATGCTTAAGTGTTAGCTAGAAAGATCTTTTGTGCGTAACATCCTTGTAAGAGGATTGAAAACTCGGTCTAGCAATACACTGTATCTTTAGGACAGTTAGATAAATTAGGTGATCTAAGTGTTAAGGTGAGAGGAAAAATATTTTAACCTCCTGTAAAGGAGTCTTGTATCCTGTCACAGTAAACACTTAGTTATGAATCCTTTATGTCTATAGACTTTAGACACGTGCCTCTAAGTTAGCCTCCCTTGGTTGATAATAAATCTAGTCTAATCTAGCACCCTATATTGGCCACTATATTTTGGCGCCGTTGCTAGGGAGGCGCAGTTAGAGGATTTCGAAAAAAAAATCAAAATATAAAAAAAAAAATTAATAAACAAAAACACAACATAGATTTGATTGTCACTTTATAAGTCATGTTTGCTTATGCCTAGATCTAGAGATAATAAAGGTAGATTCATAAAAACCCCCCATCCAAAAACTAACCTACCACCAGGAGCAAACCCTTTGGGAAAGACTGAACACACAATACTAGCTAAGGAAATTACCATACAAAAATTAGAGGATAAACACAAATCAGGCCAAAGACTTACACTTATTGAGAGACAAATCCTATTGGCACACGAATCACAAAAGAAACATCTCCCTGAATCTTCTACAAGGAGAAAGCAAAAAAATAACTCAACAATCTCTAGAACAACTCTTTGGAACAAGTGACACTAAACAAGCAATTAAATCACCAGAGGAATCTATAAAAATGGCTGAGGAAGGAGAAGGATCAGCAAGAAGACCCACTCCTGAACAACAACAAGATCAAGGAGAGGAGGAAGACCCACTCCACAAACCAGAAGACAATCATGACGAGGAAATAAAAATGAAAAATATACCTCCTTTTGTGTTACCAAACTTTTATGGCATGGCTTCAAAAGACCCAAATTCGTTCTTGTTTGAGTTTGACATTGTATGTCGAACATATGGTTACACAGATGACGCCCATAGGCTTAGACTCTTCCCAGCAACATTAAAGGCATCAACACTAAGATGGTTCATGGGACTTGGTGAGCATGCAATAACTGATTCGGATGGCATGAGATGAATATTCCTAAGGAAATACCAACCTTATTGTAGATCAAAGGATTCTAAAGATGATATCTTTAGGATGAATCAACAAGAGGATGAAAGTTTAGAAGAGTACTTGGAACGATTTTCTTGCAATTTACAAAAATCAAAACATCGATCCATGACTCTTGATCTCATTAGAACAATATTTTTGAAGGGCATTCGAGAGGAATACATAGATGATCTTAATTTGATCGGCAAAGGTGATATTTCCACCTTACCTTTCGAAGAAATTGCTGATTTATGTGAAAAGTATTCTAGGAGCAAAGCCAAAATTGGAAAGAGAACCATATCATCCAAAGCCACAAAATCTGCTTCAGCAAGTGTCACATGAGTTGAAATAGGAAATTTGTTAGAGGAATTAAAAACAGATCTGTTGAGTACCTTAGGAACTCAAATTGACACTCTTAAAGCTAAGAAAAGACAAGAAGAGGAATATCAAATGATGGCTATCTTTTGTCCAAAATGCCGGAAGAAACATGCCTTAAAAGATTTCCCATTAGAAAACAGTCAAGTTTGTGCCTTTTGTACTGAAAATCATGATACATTTCATTGCTCTAAAGTCAAGGTTCTGCAAAATTGTAATGTGGCAGCTAATACAGATATGGAGAATGCGTATTTTATGGGTGCAAAGAGACCATGGCAGCCAAGACCTCCACCTCAAGGTATGTTCCCAAACTAGAATTTGCAATTTCCTGCACATGATCAGATGTATGCTCAGAATTCATGGAATGTACCCATGCCATGGCAGCACCAAAGTTACCCACAACAACAATGGAGACCATCTCAGCAATACTCTCAACAATATCAACCATACCAACCATATTCGAAGCCATATCAACAATATCATCAGCCGTATTCGCCATATCCTCAACCATATCAGTAATATCCTCAGCAGCAAGTTGTTTACCCACATCAACCCGAACCCACTCAACAAGCATTGCCTGCTCCTCCACCAATAAATCCACCACAATTACAACTTACATCTAACCCACAAGCTCCTAGACCTACTCAAATCCCTGCTCAACCTGTACCAAATCCAAATAATGGAGCAGAGAGACCAGCTTACAATGTAGATGAGGGACCCTCATATCCCACATTACCCCTGCAAAATATCAATTTGAGGTCTGGTAAGGTACTTCACAAAGAATCTGCAACAGCTGATAAATAAGAAGAAAACGAAGAAAATGAAAATGAAACTCCAATTAAAAGGAAACCAAATGATGACATCAAACACAAACAAATGCAACCGTTGCATCCACCACCTTTTTGAGACAGATTGGTCCAAACAAAACTTCCCATGTCTATACCACAGTTTGATGTTTTAGATGAGCTAAAGAATGTCTATATAAAAATTCCGCTACTACAAGCCATAAAAGACGTTCCCATATATACTAAAGCCATCAAAGAACTGTGCCTTAAAAAGCCTACTAGGAAAAGAGTTGATCCACAAACCATTCATGTTATTGGACATTTAGCTGGCCTTATGACAAACACCATTTCAATGGAAAAGTATGTTGATTCTAGTATTCCCAGAGTCACTACAATCAGTAACAACATACATATTCCAAACACCTTAATTGACCTTGGGGCCGCAATAAATGTGATGACTCTTGAAACCATGAAAACGCTCCAGCTCACAAACTTGCAGCAGACAACAATTGTTCTAGAACTCGCTAATAGATCTAAAGTGATTCCTGAAGGGATTTTGGAGGACACAATTGTTTCACTGGACTCTTGGGAGTATGCAGTGGACTTTTTAGTTCTTCAGCCAAAATCCAATTTAGGAGGACACCCTATCATCCTTGGTAGACCATGGTTAGCAACT
>APFE030846420.1:42111-67365 GCA_000404065.3 Pinus taeda
AAAAAAAAAAAAAAAAAACAACTCATTCTTTACCCATCAGCACAATCACCAGCAGTAGCACACAGTTTATGGCTTGATGATAAATACAATGATAAGGCAGAAGTTCAATCTATTTTCAGCATCAACCAAATCTATGATTTTCAAGAACATAATAATGATGATTTGGTATAATTGTTCCTTTCTTAACCTAATGTTTCCGAAGAATTGAGAAATGACCAATACCATGCTGCAGATGAAATTTTGGCACAAAATTTTTAGGAACATGCACCATTCATTCTTTGCAAACAACATTTCACAACATTTTTCCTATCCAATCTATCACAAGCACACAAAGCAAGACCATAGAGATTAGTCCAAGAAAAACTTTGAATATTGGCACTCACCTAGACTCATCTCAGGAAGAGAAATTGATTCAATTATTGAGAAAATACCAGAAAGCATTTTCTTGGGACTACACTGATATGCACGGAATTCACTCTGAAACATGCACTCACCATATTTATACAGATAGTAATATCAAACCAGTGAGGCAACCACAGAGACGAATGAATCCCATGCTTCAAGATATTATTAGAGAGGAATTACAAAAACTGTTGAAAGTCAATTTTATCTATCCTATCTCTGACAGTCAGTGGGTATCCCCATTGGTAGTAATGCCCAAGAAAAATAGTAAGTGGAGGATTTGTGTTGACTACAGACAATTGAACAAAGCAACCCTCAAAGATTATTTCCCACTACCATTTATTGACCAAGTGCTAGACACATTAGCTGGGAAATCATCATTCTCTTTTCTTGATGGTTTCAATGGCTACAACCAGATTATGATAGCCTTAGAGGACCAGGACAAAACCACTTTGACTTGTCCTTGGGGCACTTATGCTTATAATGTTTTTCCATTTGGACTTTGCAATGCTCCAACTACATTTCAGAGAGCTGTATTAGCCATTTTTTCTGATTTAGTTCATGATTGTGTTGAAGTTTATATGGATGATTTTTCAGTGTATGGTGATTCATTTGAGTATGCATTAACGAATCTTGAAAAAGTTTTGAAGATATGTATTGAAGCTAATCTGTCCCTGAGTAATGAAAAGTGTTTTATGATGTTAAATGAAGGGATAGTATTAGGACACTATATTTCTTCTCAAGGCATTAAAGTCGATCCATCAAAAATCCAGATCATCGTCAATTTGCCAATTTCGAAGACTCAAAAAGAGGTAAGAAGTTTTCTTGGGTATGCAAGCTATTACAAAAGGTTTATTGAACATTTTAGTAGAATAGCTTTACCTTTGTTTAAGCTTCTAGCTAGAGATGCACCTTTCAACTGGAATGATAATTGTCAGCAAGCATTTGAAACACTCAAAGAAAAGTTATCAACCACGCCAGTCTTAAAGGGACCTAACTGGAACCTACCATTTCACATCTTTACAGATGCATCTGATACTGCAGTAGGTGCCTCATTAGGCCAAAAATAGGAGTCTTGTCATTATGCCATCTATTTCATTAGTAAAAATCTAATACCTATAGAATTAAACTACATAGTCACAAAAAAATAAATGCTTGCAATCATACATGTTGTGAATAAATTCCGACATTATATAACTGGTTATGAGGTTCTTGTACATACTAACCATTCTGCCATTAAGCATTTAATGAATAAACCAGTAACTAGTGGCATAGTTACCATATGGTTGTTATTATTACAGGAATTTAACATCACATTGTTAGATAGACCAGGTAAGGAGAATCAGGTGGCAAATTTTCTTTCTAGAATGCAAAATCAAGGTGAGTTTGTTCCGGTTGAAGATTCTTTTCTAGATGAAAATTTATGTGCAATTTCAATCGTGAATCCTTGGTATGCTGACTTGGCCAATTATTTGTCCACAGGAAGAACACCTCCATATTTTACTCCAAAGGAAAAGAAGAGGCTAATCAAACAAAGTGCTCGATACTCATGGGTTAATGGAGATTTATTTTACACTGGTTAGGATATGATTATTAGATGATGTGTAAGAAATGGTGAAATAATTGATATTTTTAAAATCTTGCCATGATGAACCGTGTGGTGGGCATTTTGCAGCTAAAAGAACAACATTCAAGATTCTTAGTCTTGGATACTACTGGCCATCTATTTTTAAGGATTCCAAGAAGTACGTGAAGAGTTGTGATAGTTGTCAAAGAATGGGTAGGCCAACAGCTACAGATGAGATGCCACTTCAGCCTCAAGTACACCTAGAGGCATTTGAAAAATGGGCTCTAGATATCAGTTGGTGTATGGCAAAGAGGTAATGCTTCCTATTAAGTTTCAAATACATACTTATAAGATGGTTGCAAATTTAGAAATTGATCTTAATGAAGCACAACAAGAAAGAATTCAGTAATTGAACCAGCTATATGAAATGAGGCAGCAAGCAGAGGAGACAACACTCCTCACGTAGAAACAAAGGAAGCAGTGGCATGATGCACATATAAAAAAGAAACAGTTCAAAGAAGGAGACTAGGATTTACTCTTTGACTCTAAATTCAGAGATCATAAAGCCAAATTTACCACACATTGGATGGGCCCATATGAAATAGTTCAAGTTTATGAGAATGGGTCAGTAAAGCTTATTACCATTGATGGAGAAGGTCACCCCTTTCTTGTCAATGGCCATAGGTTGAAATTCTATCATAAGCCCATCACCAAAGAGGATTTTCTTCAAGCTGTATCTCAGCAAAAGGAGGCTGAGATATTGCAGCCTTTAGCTATAGTATCTCTACCTTAGTTCATTTCATTTCAATTAAAAAAAAAAAAAAAAACTAAATAATAATGGTTTAGATGTGAAAACCAGACTCTGGCATACTCTAACCCAGAATTCTTACTTGAAAACCAATTCTTTGGCTGGTAAGAATTCCTTGTTCTTTTTGTTTATTGTTTGATTCATCGCTTCAATAATGACTTGAGGACAAGTCAAAGCTTTAGTGGGGGAGAAGCATCAGCATTTTTGTTTTCCTTATCTCATCTCCTCATTGTAAATTCTCAAAGAGTTTTTTTCAGCACTTCAGTATTTCAATAAAGAAGTTTTTTTTGTCTTTGTTCTAATCAGAGGGACCTATTTAAGCAATATGCAGTGGGACCTGTTCAGAAGACTATGTTACTAGCACCAACATTAGAGGGACATGTTCAACAAACATCAAAGTGACCTGTTAAAGACTGCTATCTCAAGCTATTTCATCAAAGCTTCAATAAAGTTTCAACAGAGTTCAAAGGTTGCTTATCACCGAGGTTCCATCAACACCAAAGATCAAAGAAGCTGCACACACATAGTTCTTTTCTAGATTTCAAAGAAGCTGCACAAACATTCTCTAGATCTCAGAGGGAGCTATTGTATCCAAATTCATCTCAGAGGGACTTGTTATGGACAGCGAAGATTAATCACATCTGAACAAGAAAGGTCAGTCCTACCTATGCATGCCAACTCAACTCTTGATCAACCAATAAAGTGTAATGTATTGTTGTAATTTTTATTTTTAACATTTAAATTCTTGGATTATTTTAGTGTTAAATGTGATGACTATGACTGCTTATGATCAATTTCAAAAACACCCCTATACCCGTCACCCTTGTCATATTCCTAATTCCTATCATTTCCCAATGCTCTAGCCTATCCCCATACTCCTCCTACGATTTTTAAATCTTCTATTACAACACCCTCCAAGCCTTGTTATTAACGCATCTCCTCATTCTTGAATCGGCTATCAAACCTTACTATCGGTCCAACATCTCCCTATTCGGTCAAGTACCAATGAGCAAGGGACAGGTGGTGAACCATTGGAAAGCCAAGTGTTACATGATTTCATTCATTGTTTTTGAATCGGCCAAGTTATAACATGATCGTTCGCCCAAGTCGACTCATGCAAAAAACTATCCGTTATCATACTCCAGTACTCCACACATGCTTACAACGTTCTCACGATGGTACTCATACAACCCAGTACAACTACTCCTCTATCTTTGTAATATGAATACGCTCTGTTATTATCATTATAATGAATTGGGTCAAGTCGGTTGTTAAAGTTCCATTTCATTCTCAGTTGTAAAAAGGGCATTCCATACTAGTAATTCAAGCATTGTGATTTCAAAAAAGAGGTCGAGAACAGAAAGTGCTACAAAAGGAAAGCACAGTAATTGGGTTCACAAGTTTCCACCTCCGCCATAATTCAAGAACATTCATCCGGTCGCTGCCTAAGCCATTGAAGAAGCTGATCTCGAAGAACAGAGGGTGCTACCAGGTTGGTTGTGTGGAGCGAAAAAAAGAAAGAAAGGTAATAAATCAAGAGACCCTTGTTGAATTATTAAGCATAAATGAAGAGGGTTAGAACAGGAGTTTCTCTGTCAAAATGACTAATAGAGTAGAGCCTAATACATTTGATAGTTCCCAGTATCATGATGACTGCATTACAATTTTAAGGGAAAAGCAATGGCTACCCTTCTTGGAGAAGTTTAATGGGACTAATGAGGAAGTAACTAAGCAGTTTTCCTTTACATTTAATGGAGAGAAAGCATTGATAGGCAACTTCTCTTTTAGGATTTTAGAAGACACCGTAGCACAATCCTTGGGGATCGGCCTAGAAGGAGAAAAAGACTTCAAAACAAAACAATTCAAGGAAAAATCATGGACCCCAATTCATGTATAGGTCGAGGGCTTCATCTGTTAACTAGAAAAAGGGTGTCCCTAGGAGTTGGCTGATGCATCCATGGGATGAAATGGTGTATATCATTCAGAAATTTGTTACGTGTGAGGGTCATTACAGCATAGTCTATCTATACCACATTAAACTCTTGTTGCATTTAAAAGGGAAGTGCACCATTAGTTTACCTTATTTCCTCTTGCAGAGCTTGACTAAGATGTCAAAAACTATCCAAAAGCAAAAGGGTAATGAGGAAAAAAGTTTGTATCATTTTGGGTTAATTAAAATTCTCATTGAATTTGAAGTGTAGAAAAGGGGAAAAACATGGAAGGAATTTCTGGTTTCCAATCAAATCAAAGATGGAGATGAACAAGAACAACAAGAGCACTCAGGATTTATGCTTGACATTGGTGAAGAAATCCTTGTGCACAAGTCAAGCAATGTCCCTCCACCCAGCAGTAGTGTAAGGACAATAAAATGAGGCAACAAGCTACCCAGAAAATTGAGCAAGATAAAATTTTCACTACATATACAAGAAGATCCAGGGGAGTGCAAAAGACCCAGCCACAAGGAGATCAACCAGAGTCAAATGCACATGCACCGATGGAAATCGAGAGTAGTGCTCACTCATAGCCTGGACCAGAGGTTGAAATGGAAGTTGAGAGCAATAACAGCCAAGGAAAAGAGTCACCACCTGTAATCAAGAAACAAAGGAGGTTAGAAAAACAAATTGAAAAGTTAAAAGAAGAACTGATGGAGGCCAACATGTTGGAGAAAGTAATCAAGAGGGAGGACGAGATCTGAGAACTCAGAGTAAGAAAAACCAGCAGAAGAATGAGAAGCTTAAGGAGAAAATCAAAGAGCTCAAGGCTGAACAAACTGACATTTGCAAGTGGGCAACCAAATGGTATACTCAAAAGAAAGCCCTCAAGGAGAAATACAAGAATTTGAAACATAAGCTCCTCATTCAAAAGGATGCCCAAGCTCAGAAGAACATAGATGCATTGTTAAAAGCAGCAGAGGTACAGGCAGGAACAGAGTATAGAGGCAACACATCAGGATTAGCATGAGGACATGCTAAATCATTGAGCTTGGGGGAGATGTTGGTACCATTCCATTACCATATTTTTCTTCTAGAAACACCATCATTTGTCTATCTTTTTCTTCCATAGACACCTCATATCCATCAAAATTGATTAATTAATAGAATTATAGTTGTTAGTTTATAGTAAAGTTAATTTATGAATTTTTATGTTAAAAATTAGGAATTTTCAACAAAAAGATTACAGGATGTCATGACTTCCTGTAAATGGTTTATGATCTGACACGTGGCATGATAGGCAAGCCAAAGAAATGGATAGGAATGAGATCTAGAATGTACATGCATGGTGAAAAATCAATTCAACAACAAATCAAAAGCTCCTGGTTATGTGGTCAATGCTGGTCAAACCCAGCCCTTTTTGGTTAAAAAGGCAGCGAAAAGCCATGGTTTCCCAAACCGGTTTCGTTTTGCTTTTGGAAATCGGTTTAGATTAGAAAGGACCAAAAATCACTCTCTTGTAAAAGCAGAGACATCTGCTTAATGAATGTACATTCGATTTAGATAGGAGACAACCAGATAAAGACTGTGTATTGTTTTGTTTCAAGAACGATTACGATTATTATCTCTGTGTATTGTTCCAGAACATAACTCTCGTATGTGATTGCAATCTTCAGAACTTAATTACAGTTACCGTTTTACTCCAGCAGTGTTTATGCATTAATACTCTTGTTGCTTGAGGTTACTTCAGTGTGCCATTGAAGCGTGGACGGGCTCTGCGTGGATTGGTATACTGTTAATTTCATTTACATAGCGTTTTCGAATTTGAGTAGTGTGCATAGTGTTTAGTGTTATTTCCATGTCTATGATTTTATCGATTTAATTAGAAATTCTTGCAAATGGTATTTATGGTGATAGCTTAAAGATTTTATTGATAGATCATTGAATCACATCTTGTAAAATATTTGATCCATCGTTAGATTTTAAAGCAACTCCATAGACTCCATTTTCATGCATTTAAAATTCAGTGTGCTTTTGATTTTTCATGAATGCTTAAGTGTTTGCTAGAAAGAGCTTTTGTGCATAACATCCTTGTAAGAGGATTGAAAACTCAGTCTAGCAATACATTGTATCTTTAGGACAGTTAGATAAATTAGGTGATCTGAGTGTTAAGGTGAGAGGAAACATATTTTAACCTCCTGTAAAAGAGTGATGTAGCCTGTCACAGTAAACACTTAGTTAGGAATCCTTTATGTCTATAGACTTTAGACACGTGCCTCTAATTTTACCTCCCTTAGTTGATAATAAATCTAGTCTAATATAGCACCCTAGATTGGCCACTACACCAGTGCAGTGTTGCATCCTTGAGAGTAGAAGGGAAGAGTTTCAACTTTTTCTCATCTTCTGCATAGTCATAAGTTCGAAAGATGACAACAAACTCGAACAAAAAGGTATCGGGATCTTCTATAGTCAGACCATGGAAGTGAGGTAGGTCTGAAGGACTTATATTCTTCATTTTGGTGTCCCCATTGGTCTCCCGAATGGGGAAAGTACCCTCTATTATCTCTCCATTTCCCCTAGCATTTTTCTTTTCAGCCATTTGCTCCAGAGGAATGTTTTCTTCTTCTTCTTCCCTTATAGGTTCTTCAAATATGTCTGGATGTTCACCTAAGGGTTCTTCTTGATTGCACCCACCGAGGAAGAGAGAAGGTTAGCTGAGTGAAGCAATGGGGGTGTTGGGCAAAAATTTTCTTGATTTATCTCTACTCCTATGAGGCATGAAAGGAAATATTTTTGCTTGGTTTTTTTTCTTCTTCCCCACACTGAAAGTACCTGTAGAAATTGGAATTGTGATTGAACAAAACAAATTGCAACTAGCTGAATGGAAATTTGCAGAATTGAAAAGGAAGGCAAGGAAATGCAGAACTGAAAGAAAAGAAATGACTAGTCTACTTTTGCTGAAATAAACTATTAGCAGAATGTTGCAATAGGAAATAGAAGAAAGCAGTAATCATAGAATACTCTGACACTTCCCCGGCAATGGCAGAAAAAAGTGGTGAGCACCAGTATTGCAGCAAGAATGTTGCAACTCCTGGGCTGCCAACTTTACTTTTATCAACCCAATAGTTCGTAACAAACTTGGAAGCGTCGGTGCTATATACACAAGTATTAGTTGTCACTGTAAGTTGTCACTTGGTCAACCAGCGCAAGATCACTAGGAGCTCAAGCCAACTTTTATAGATTTCAGAATTTTCTCTATGTATGATGAAAGGAAAGAAAGATTACTCTACAGATGCTATTCTAACTGCAGAAAATAGAAAGACTCGAATGTAAAAAAAAACCTAGTAAACCCTAATTAACAAGCTAATTCTACTTTTGCCAAAAACACTATGAAAACCATGAAAGAAATTGCATTGCCTACTCAAGGAGGTAAACAACATCTAACCATGCTATTTATGGAAGTAAATAAGCAAAAAACATATTTTTGGATTTTTATGTGTTTTTATGTGAATTTAACATGCATCTATTTTATTGTGTGTGAGTGTGGCAGCGAACAGGTGGCATTGGAGGATGGTTTTGGAGCTTGGGAGGAAATAGGATGGTGTTGATGGGTCCTAGGAGGCCTTAGGTGGCCTTTTGGAGGCTTTTCCCACACTCGTCCTTCGAAAGAAATCTTACAGGAAAAACTACAGGAGGACAAAGGAAAACTACAGGAGGCAAACAGGGAAACTACAGGAGGCCCGTGGGAGGAGGCCGAGAGAAATTTTCGTTGTTTTGAGGGTGTGAGAGTGGGTGGAAAAGGTGGATGAAGGTTGGAATGAGGTGTTAGGGTGCCTAAGGTCTATCATGAATCACCAAGAGAGAGAAAGATGATTGGGTTTGCTTAAGGAGAGAGGAAGAAGTTCTATGAAAAATGAAAGAAACTAGGGAAGAATTAAGGTGAGGTTTGGGGGACCTATAGGGCATGGATCAGATGGAGGGTGTGATTGCTGATAAGCTGGCCTATTGTTGGAAGAGATCTGCTACATAGAAACTGATAGTCAACCATGAAAATCAAGCAACCAATGAAATAAGTGCATCCTAGGAAAAAAGAGTTTTGCATTAAAATGGCCTAAACTATGATGTGTAGAAGGAAATGTTGGTAAATGCTGCAAGGAAGGAAAGTATGCAAAATGACTATTGTAAATCAGGAAATGAACATGATAAAGAAGATCTAAAGTAAAGAAAAATTGAACTATCAACCTACTAGAGAGCTGCAAACACTAGAAGTCCTAGGAATGAGGAAAATCTGTGTTTTTGCGGCAGCAAGAGAGTCTTTGCCTCAAATCATGGTCCTAGAGGGAGGAAGAGAAGCCAATGCATTGTTGCTAACCTTTTGAATCTTCTTTGATCACTTATTAACCTGCTACAGAAAGCATAAATGGAAGCAAGCTACTAAATCATCAAAAGAAACCTATTCTTAACCATAAAGGAAATACATCTAACAACAAATTAATCTAAAAACTAAAGTAAAGCATACAAATACAAGTAAAGAGGAGCTTGGTTTCTTGGATTGGGCCCTAACCTAAGAGCTTCAGCCCTTTGAGGTAACTCAGAGCTAGCTCAAAAATGATTCCATCTTCATTATCAAAAAATAGCAAGATTACATGAAACTATCACAAAATAATATGGTTGAAATTTGAGCAGAATTTACACAAGAAAAAAAATCCCAACCCTAGTGAAGCCCTAGGCCTCTCTACTTATACATCTGAAGCTACCAATAGCTTCCTTAAAATCAGGGAGCCTTGGCTCCCAAAACTTGAGATAACTATCAATCATCTTCCACTTGCTCGACTACCTTTTAGTGCATGATTCGACTGCTTGTACTGCGAGCTAAATGAAGGGGAATTCGAAGTGAGGAGCAATAAATGAGGGGATTCCCTCCTATAAGTCCTCTCCTCTATCCACTTCAAGTTATTTCTGCAATTTGACAGTTGGATCCTTGACTTTGACCTCGAAATCCATCAATAATCTGCATTAAATACATGTTAGACCATATGGCATAATAACTAACTCAACTCACCCTATAAGCATAAATATAATCAGAAAATAATACAATAAGCTAAGAGAATGGTTGATTTGATTAGGTTAGGAGGTAAAATGAGCCCATATAATTACCCATTTATGAGGCTCATCAATCATGTACTTATTTTTCAGGGAAATAACTTAGCAACTTTTATTTATAAAATCAAAATTGAGAGAGTATTCAGATTTTACCTTGATACACTTGTAGCTTTAGTTAGAAAATTATCACCTACAATTCCAAAGTTTATTTTCAAAAAAATTTATACTCTGATCTATGGAATTGAAGCAATATATATAGATATAGATAAAGATAGATTGATTGAAGGCTCTAAGTGATCAAAAGAGACTTAGAACTAAGGAGCATGAACATATTCAAAGGCTTGTCTAGTTTTTTGTGAATATCTTCCAAACCCCAATTTCCCTCCATTCTTAAATATCATTGTTGCTTCATAGTTCATGTCCCTCTAAACATGTGAGAATAAATTGTGAGAGAGGAATTATTTCTATAGAAATTTGATAGAATTCCAACTACTTAATAAATTATATCTAAAATAAAAAGACAAAATTCTACTTTATTGATTTGCAAAATGAAATTCACAATTTAGAACAACATGCATAGACATGCAATAAGAAAGACCAAAAATACACAATGATTTCTAGGGGAACCCAACTCATAAAACCCCTTCAAGCCTCTTTGCATTAATCAATTGAATTGAGAAAGTACTACAATCGATAACTCTAGCTCTCACCTCAACATGTAAAATAATAACTATTCTCCTCCTCAATGAATAAGATCTTGCCAACACATAACAACTGTTTTCTTACCAAGGCTCCTATTTCATTACAAATTTATTGAGGAAATTAGCCCTATACTTTGGGAATTTCCTCCAAATTGATTATACAATTGCCAAGGATTGATCACTTATTGCATGCAACACCTGTACACTCAAGACTTGTCTACAACTAACGTTACACTCCCTTGTCATCTCCACTTCAGCTAAGGAACTCAAATTCTCTACATGCACTAGCTATTTTGGGCTAATTTATTAGTTAACTAACAAATCACTAAGTTAGGATACTCTCCCATTGTACATCTGACCTTCATATTACTCTAACAATAATTAGAGGTGAGTTAACTGAATACAGCGAAAAATAACTAAACTCGATTACTAAAATTTAGAAAACACACGTGTATAACTCAAATGCAAGCCCTATAACTCAAATTTACTAAGTAAAATTAGTGAAAATATACATGTCACACTCCTTGAACACTTCCAAGTTGTCTTGCTGATGTGGAAATTCAATTTACTCAATTTGACTAAGGATAAAGTCAATTTGGGCCTTTATTTCTACATTTTTTCAACACTCCCTCTTAGAAAGAAATAGATTTTCCACCACCCTTATCTTGCACCTACGAAATTTGAATTTACCTCTTCACAATGCCTTTGTCAACATGTTAGCATATTTCTCTTGAGTTGTAATGTATTTTAGCAACATAATTATCCTATGCACATAGTCCCACTAATGATGATACCATATATCAATGTGCTTGGACCTGTCATGAAATACCAGATTCTTAGAGAGCTTAATGCAACTTTGATTATCACAATATATCAATTTTGGATCCATATCTTAACTAAATAGTCCCACAAGTATTAAACTCATCCATATTGCTTCACATGTTGCTTGATTTGCAACCATGTATTCAACCTCTATTGAGCTAAGCTCTACACACCTATGATTCCTGTTGTATGAGGAAATAGTTGCAGATCCAACACTGAAGATAGCACATGATGTAATTTTCCTATCGAATAGACTCTCTTCCTAATCTACATTAGTGAACGTTGTAGCTTCACTCCCTTTACTTTGTTGTACCATAATCCATAGAGGGTAGTGCCTCTAAGGTACCATAACACATGCTTTTCTCCCTTCCAATATAACTTGGTAAGACTCGCCATAGCTTGGCTAAGTTGGTTGACTACATAGTATATTTGAGGTCGTATGTTCAAAAGATACATCGGTGAACTCATAAGCTCCCTGTAAATGGTAGCATCAACTTCCTCACTTGAACAATCATAGTCCTTCCTACACTTTGTAGCTAGAGGTGTGTCCATGGGCTTATAATTATCCATGTGAAATCTCTAAAGTATCTCGATAGCATACTTTCCTTGAGGCAGAAACAAATCACCATCACCCTAACATACATCCATCCCAATGAAGTAATGCATGAGGAACATGTCTTTCATCTCAAATTCCCTTTCAAGGTCCTCTTTGCAAGAGAGGATAAGCTCATCCTCATCTATCAATATTAAATCATCAGCATATAAAACAAAATTAAGCAACTTCCCATTTATCAGAATGTGATAGAGGTTCACATCTACTTCACTTTTGGTGAAGCCAATCCTATGAGATAATTATCGATCTGAATGTACCATGCTCAAGATGCCTATTTGAGACCATACAATGCTCTCTTCAATTTTCACACATGCAACTCTTGATCATATATCTCAAATCATTTTGGCTACTCTATGTAAATGTCCTCCTCAACAAAATAGTTAAGAAAGGCGATCTTCACATCCATCTCATGCAGTTTCCACACCATCTACATAGCCAATGCTAGAATGGATCTGATTGAGGAATATCTTGCAACTGGTGGAATCATTTCCTCATACTTCACTCCCTCTTTCTGATAGAATAATTTGGCCACAAATCTATCCTTTCATTTAGCGATGTTCCTATTCCCTGGATGCTTCACTTTCTAGATCCATATTGAACCAACCACTAATTTCCCTTCTTGCCTTGGCACCACCTCCCATACACTATTATTCATGATGGATTTGTAGTCTTCCACCATGGCATCTATATGAATCTATAGGGTAATTTCCTGAGATAGAACACTAAAGAACACCGCTCACAAACAGATCATAGATCAATACGCCAGTATTCTTGACATGGTTAAAACCCTCAAAGAGGGAAACAGTCCATGACTTGAGCCAATGTGTTGACTTCATGTAATTTATTAATAAAATAAAGAAAATTCACATAAGATTCTCTCATGAATGGTCACCTTACAAATTCCCCTCCATGCTCTTTAAATAGAGATCATGGACCATTCAGGTGTTAAGCCATGGATCAAGTGTTGGTAACACCAAGGAGAGAATGAATCGCCATATCATTTCATCTCTAGAACATATCATGACCGTCGGATTATAAGTTACAAAAGTAAATAGTAAAGAAACACAGTTTACCTAACTCTACACTAGACCAAGTTATACTTAACTATTTCCTATGTGTTGGAATATCCTAACATCCCCCTTAAGAACAACTTGGGATAGGATTGAAGAATGTACAAATATGACACAATAGGAGAAGGAAGGAGGCATTAGAGCCTATCCCCCCTTAGTGACAACTTCCTAAACTCCAACCATAAATCGAAGTTTAGTAAACTTCACCTCTGTGAGAGCCTTTCTAAATATGTTTGCAACTTGATCATCTGTTGAAAAATATTGCACTTCAAGGGCATGGTCATGAATGAGCTTTCTGATGAAGTGCATGTGTAGTTCAATGTGTTTTCTGCACTAATGTTGGACTAGATCTTTGCATAGTTGAATGTAACTTTCATTATCACATCAAAGTGTTGTCGAATGCTGCTGCTGAAAGCCAAATTTTGATAAGATATGACAAAGCCACAGGGCTTCCTTACTAGCTTCTATGGTGCCACGACACTCTTCTTCTGTTGAAGAAAGAGAAATGGCACTTTGTTTCTTGTAATCACATGTAATAGGTCCAGAACCAAGAGTGAAGAGATAACCTGCAGTAGACTTCCAATCATCAGGGTCACCAACCCAATCAGAATGAGTGAAACCAACCAATAGAGGAGATGCTTCTACACTGTAATGAATCCCACACTAAACTATACCTTGAACATAACAAAGTATTCTTTTTATCTTCTTTCCAATTAATTTCATGTGGGTTTTGCATAAACCAAGCAATAAGGCCAACAAAAAATGAAAGGTCAGGACGGATATGGGTCAAATACAAAAGTTTTCCTACACGCTGATGGTATAAGGTAGCATCAACTTCAAGGGAAGTACAAGTGACTGAAAGTTTTTCTCCAGAATAAAAGGGAGAAGGGGTTGGCTTACAATCTTCCATGTGGAAGTGTCGTAGAAGATCATAGGCATACTTGGACTGGGAAAGGGAAATACCTTCCTTGGATTGCAATACTTGAAGACCAAGAAAATAATGCAAGTGTCCTAAGTATGTCATTTCAAACTACTTTTTAAGCTTGGACTTCACATGGTTTGTAAGGTTGAGATCACTACCACTAAGAATAAGATCATCAACATAGAGAACAAGAATGATAAGAGACTTACCCACTTTCTTGGTGTAGACAGTATTGTCAGAATGGAACCTAGAAAAGCTAGTATCTAAAAGAACGCTATCGATTTTGGCATACCAATCCCGAGGGGCTTGCTTGAGACCATAAAGGGATTTCCTATGCTAACATACAAGGCTAGAGTCTGTTTGTATAAAGATAAGAGGTTGTTCCATATATATTTCTTCATGCAAGTCCCCATGCAAGAAGGCAGATTTAACATCCATCTGATGGACTTCCCATTTGCAAGAGGCAACAAGGGAAAGAACAAGGAAGATAGAGTTCATTTTGGAAACATGGGAGAAGGTTTCAGTATAGTCAATGCCTTCAACTTGTGAAAATCCATTAGCAACAAGACGAGCTTTATGTTTATCAACTTTTCCATTTCGTCCAAACTTGGTTTTGTAAACCCATTTCCGTCTAACAAGTTTTCTTCCCTACGGAAGAGGAACAAGATCCCATGTATCATTTCCTAATAATGAATGATATTCTTCATTTGTAGCTGCATCCCAATCTGGATGGATTGAAGCTTCTGTAAAAGTGTCAGGATCATAATTCGTGAAGCTTGAGCCTGTAAAGAAGAGGCTCTATTGAACTGAGAACGTGTA
The DNA here is from genome assembly GCA_000404065.3 of Pinus taeda. Classification (NCBI taxonomy): domain Eukaryota; kingdom Viridiplantae; phylum Streptophyta; class Pinopsida; order Pinales; family Pinaceae; genus Pinus; species Pinus taeda. Next base: position 56,870 of record APFE030846420.1, read on the forward strand.
TGTCGTTGATCTGTAGGATCACCTACAAGAGAACCTACTGCATCCCTAGTAGCACAAACCCATTTTGGAAGCTGGGGAGATGAAAGAGGATCCTAAGAAGGTGGGGGAGGATTGTCATCCTCATTGTCATCATCTGAAAAATAAATCTTTTCAGAAGTAGAAGGGATATAGAGAGGTCGCACATCCACCGAACTAGGTTCCTAGGCCGATATATTACCAGCAAACTTTACATCTCTTCTAATGATAACATTTTTGGATTTAGGTGAAAGAAGTCTATATTCTTTGACATCTTCAAAATATCCAACAAAAATACATTTTTCACTCTTAGGTTCTAAGGCTTTATGTTTCTCATCAGGAATATGGGCCCATGCTTCACTTTCAAAAACATGAAAGTGACTTACATCTAGTTTAATTGAGCTCCATGCTTCTTCTGGAGTGATATTATTTAAAAGCTTAGTAGGAGTGTGATTTACTATGTAATTTTCACAGTCAATTGCTTCTGCCCAAAAATTAAGACTAAGTGCTTTAGATTGAAGCATACAATTAGCCATTCCCTTCAAGGTGCAATTCTTCCTCTCAGCTACACCATTTTGTCGTGGGGTATATGGAACGGTATGTTGCATTTGAATTCCATGCTCAGTAAAAAAGTTGATGAATTTGTTGTTAACATATTCTCCACCATTATTAGATCTTAGCTTAAGAATTAGATGTCCAGATTGTTTCTCAACAAAGGCCTTAAAGGCCAAGAACATGTTAAATACTTCACTCTTGAGTTTTAAGAAGTATACCTAAGTGCTTTTGGAGAAATCATCAATGAATGTTAAGAAATAATTGTAGCTAGAGAATGAAACAACTGGAAATGGACCACATAAATCACTATGCACAAGCTGTAAGGGGGCTAAGGCGTGCCAAGAGGCACATTTTTCAAAACTATCTCGATGATGTTTTCCGAGTACACATCCAAAACAAGCACCATCTCTACCAGATACCATAGGAAGACCTACCACCATATTTTATTTACATAGATTTTGAGGGGAGTGATAGTTTAAGTGACCAAATTTATCATGCCAAAGTTTGCTCACTTCATCATTATGAGCAACAAATACCGAGGAAGAGTTGATGACCCAAAGTTGTTAAACTTATACAACCTTATAGAATCATCGACAATTTGAGTAGCTAATATCTATCTAGGATCTCTGAGGTCCTTAATTGCAACATCATGAGGTCAAAACTCAAGGTTTTATGTTCACATGAATGAGTTATTTGATATAAAGATAGAAGGTTACAGGATAAGGTAGGAACACATAATACATCATTAAATTGACCATTGTCTAGATGAATAGTTCTAGTCCCTATAACACTAAGACATCTATCATCACCAACATATATATTTTTGTTGTTACAATCATTTAAAGAAGAAAACATGGCTTTGTTTTTGGCCATATGATAAGAAGCTCCCAAATCAATGAGCCACTCATGAGAATGAGAAGAAGAAGATACATTTGGTGCATAACCAAACCGAGATTCTTGACAACCACATGCAGAAATTGTTATTCCTAAATATGAAGTTGAAGTTAAAGAGTGCTCCAAATGGATGTTATGCTTCTTCATTGCTGCTTCCAAGGCATCCATCTTCTTAAAGCATTTGGATTCTAAGTGGCCATCTTGATTACAAAAGTTGCAATGTCTATAACTATTCTTCCCTTTGTTTTTATTTTCCTTATCATTTTGTTGAATTGATTTTTCATTTTGAGACTTGAAGTTCTTAGGACCCTTGGTTGGTTTAGGACCATTCTTTTTAGGACATTGCTTCTTAGGATTCTTTTAACTTGGTTGTTACTGGGCGGCTAAGGATTTCTTAGAAGATTTTCCCATATTAGGAAGACCAAGATGTAAGAGTTTTTCTTCTTCTCTTATTAAAGAATCATAAAAGGCATCAAAATAGGGGGACTTGAAGGCTTGTCCTTGAGAAATAAAGGCTTCTCTAATAGAATGGAAGGTGGAAACAAACATAGAGTAAGTTGGTCCTAACTTTGTAAGAATGGAATAGATAAGGCTGCCATCTTCTTTCTTAACCTTAACACTTTCCAAGAGACATCAAAGGGTCTTGAACTTGGACAAAAAGTCTTTAATGGAAGAAAAATTATTTGGATCCAAAGTAAGCAACTCATTTTCAAGTTGATGGGCTCTAATATCATTTTTAATTCCAAAAACTTTATTGAGTTGTTTAATTGCTTCATCAGGGGTATCAAGTTCTGCGATATGGAATCTAAAATCTGGAGAAATAGACATCCCTATCAACCCAAGCGCTTGATCTTGCCTATTTTCCCATTTGGCTGCCTTATCTTCATATTTAGGCTTAGATTCTTGGTCTGAGGCTATTCTATAAGGACCTTTACTTCTATGTAAATCCATAGTGTAGGATAACCATTGGAAGTAGTTGGTGCTGTCAAGAATAAATCGGCATAGAGTTTCCATTTTAACCAAAATTGAAGTTGTAGATGCTAAAAATAAGTGTTCCAATGAAACGATATCGAAAAATTAGGCTGATTAAAAAAAAGGCTCTGAAAACAGTTTTCGGATGAAGAATTTATGGCTTTTTGAAGAAAAGTTGTTGAAGATGACGACGAAGTACGTGAATGTGAGGAAGTGAATAATAATGTTATATTTTAAACCCCCCTATTTCCAAACTTAATCTAATTAGATCACTTTAAACAAAATTATGTGACCCACTTTTATAAATAAGTGAAATTCACTTTTACAATGGTACTTTATGAGCTACCCATGAAATTGTAACTTAAATAAAAGATAAAGAGACCTTAGAATTATGCGTGACTCACTTTTTATAATGGGTGAGAACACTTTTACATAAAGTAACTTTAAAAAATAAGTTACATGTGCTTTTTGAAAAAGCAACTCAATAAAAAGAAAGAGATGAACCCAGGACCTTTATTCTCATAAAGTAACTTTGGACCAAATGAGCTATTTGAAAAGGTTAATAATTTTTGGAAAAGAGGAAGGGTTTTTTTTTTTTTTAAGTCACTGAAGCTTTGGAGTGCGTGTTTCCTTGAAAAGGCCCTTTTTTCCTACAAAACAAAAAAAAACACACAACCCAACACACACATGCAAAAAAAACCAAACCTTATTGCTTGAAGTTAGATTTCATCGGAAACTAAATATTTTACTCAATGATTCTGATTTTCCAAGATCACACTAAGGTGTAGTGGAAAAGAGCATATGCATGAGAAAAGTCCTTCCTTTTTGTTTCTAATTTACCTAGATCACACAAAGTCGTGGCGAAAGAGAATACACAGAAATGAAAGGTATAGATCTAGTAATAAAAAAAGAGAGCTAAATAAACCAAAATAAATAGAGAAATGAATAACAAAAACTGCAAATAAAGACTATATACCTCTATATCTTAAAAATGACATAACTATGGCTACCAGAAACCTTTTCACGTGAAATGAAAGGGGTTCCTCACTGGAACATATGCTCCTAACACAATAGAGTAGTCCTCTTGCCCTAAAAGTAGTCAGAAATAGTAGATCTAGGAAATGAAATTCGAATGCAGTTGTATGACTTCGGAATTGGATCACCAACAGATGCAGCCTTCAAATAGCTCTGATACCATGTAGGAATCTATAGGGTAATTTCCCCATATATAAAACCAGAATACATTGCTCACAAATAGATCACATATCAATACAATAGTATTCTTGATGTGGTTAAAACCCACAAAGAAGGAAACATTCCACGGCCTTAGCCAATGCGACCTCTTTAGGAAATTTATTAATAAAAGAAAGAGAATTTACATAAGCTTCTCTCATGAATGGTCACCCTACAAATGACCCTCCATGCTCTTTAAATAGAGATCATGGACAAATCGGGTGTTAAGCTACGAATCAAGTGTCGATAATACCGAGAAGAGAATGAACCACCGGATCACTTCATGTCTAGAACATATTGTGACCATCAAATTGTAAGTTATAAAACTACATAGTAAAGGAACACACTTTACCTAACTCTACACTAGACCAAGTTATACTTAACTATTTCCTATCTATCAGAATATCCTAACAACATCAACACAAACAGGTTGAGAAATTACTTCCTCAAATGAGAAGGCTCTATCTCAATGAGTTATGTCATGAGATCCATGTACCTAGTGTAGTTATTAAGTGACCTCCTCGGCCTACACTATGATGTCGGGGCTCTGAAATTTTCTTGTGGATTCTATAACAATATATCATCTTCTCTGGTTGTCTTTCCCTCTTCTCTAGAAGATTTTGGTTGAGTGGGTACCTCCACTTTGCCTCATGTTTTCTCCTTTGCATGTGGTTGGTCCACAACCTCCTTACACTCATCTTGAGGCTCCTTATTTTGGAGCTAGAAGTTGTTGCTTGGGTGGGATAGTCATCTCTCATTCCAAATACAATATCATAGTATTTTTCTCATCAAAATTGACATATCTCCTTACAATTTTCATCCTAAGTGAAGGACAATACACCTGGTAATTGTGTAGAAGTTCAGTGTATCCTACAAAAGCTCCCAACTTTGTTGTAGGCTTAAGTTTCTTCCCCAAATCCTTGGAGACATGCCAATAAACTGAAGCTCCACAAATTCTAAAATGAGACACATTAGGTTTTTTCGCAGAGAAATCTGCCTCTGGTGTGATCGTCCAAGAATCCTATGGGGACTCTAATTCTGCAAGTACAATATGATGTTACATGCTTCTGACCATAAATACAATGGAAACCCCTGATCATGCAACGTGGCCCTTGTTACTACCACTATGCTTTTGTTCTTCCTCTAAGCACCCCATATTGCTATGGGTTATGGGGTGTTGTCATCTCTCTCTGAATGGCTTCTTTCACATAGAAATCCTTGAAGGTCTATGAATAAAATTCACCTCCATTGACACTCCTTAAATCCTTCATCTTCTGCCCAATCTCCTTCTCCATAATTTCCTTGAATTCAATAAACACAGTGAACACTTCATCCTTCTTCTGCATGAAGAAGATCCAATACATTCTGGAGAAATCATCAGTAAAAATAACATAGTACTTATGTCTTGCTCTGGAGGTTGTAGAAAGGGGTCCACAAACATCAAAGTGACTCGCTCCAAGATTGCATCTGCTCTACTCTCTGAGTCATGAAATGTGGATTTGACATATTTCTCCAAGGTGCAACCCTTGTATACATCCTGTTGTTCAAGGGATCCTTTAGGCAACCCAGTGGTGATTTGCTGCATGACAAGGAACCATGGTGTACATGACCCATTATCCTATGCCAGAGTTCACCAACATCATGACTTTGTACTTTATTAGCCTTACCTCTCAATGCAACACAATATCTCAGCTCAATTTTTTTAGGTTCTTCACTGGAACCTCGATTTGCTTCATTTTCCCAATAGCTATGTGTCTCATAAAGGATTTCCTTTTACTAAAAATAGCATGATAGGCATGATCCTCCAAAATGGCTACAAGGGTCAAGTTATTTTTCGCCTTGGGTACAAACATAACATCATTGAGGCGAAAAAGAAGGCCTTTCTCACTCTCAAAGGTGACAGTACTAATTCCTGTAGCATTGTACCTCCCATCATCCTCCACTTTGATATGCATATGGAGATCCTTCTCCTCTAGCCTATTGAAAAACTCCTTCTACTTTGTCATATGGATCGAGGCACCAGAATCAAGTTACCACAGACAACCCATAACAATGTTGGCCATGCATGCTATTAGGGTGAAGTTTAACTCGAATTGTACAGCTATTCTTCCCTTTTTGGTCCTCCTTAAGGATTCTTGGTATACTTCTTGTGTAGATATTTTGTTGCATAGTGCTGAAACTCATGGTAGTGGAAGAAATTTATATTGCACAAGTATTTCTTCTTGCCATTATTTTGGCTGGATTTAGGATTTCTTTGGTTATTCTTTTCTTTACCTTCTTCCCTTTTCCAACCAAGGAAAAATTTTCTCCATCATTGCTCTAGATGAGGTTCCAACCGAGTTATTTCTCCTGAACTCTTCTTGAACCAAATCGAATGACAACCTTTCCCAATTCGATAAATTTTCCCTTCTATTCAAAGAATCCTAGTAGTTGTGCAAGGATTTTGGAAGGTATATAAGAGATATGATCACAATGTCATGTCATCCATCACACCAATCCTTCCAAGCTCATTTGGAACTTGTGTAAATCTAGTGAGATACTACGAAATACTATCATTCTTTTTCATCTTAATGCCTCTAAGTTTGTATTTCAAGGCCAATTTTCTATTGTCACTGCCATTTCAAATAGCTCAATCCATGTTTTCCACATAGAAAATTGTGTCTCTTTTCCATGGATATTTGAGACCATATGGTCTCTCACACCTTTTAGAATAATTCTCCTAGTCTTTGCAACATCCTTCTTCCATTGGGATAATTTATGTGCATCTCTCTATGGAGGTTTTGCACTGTCAATTTTAAAATATTATAATACACCATTGTCATCAAGCACTACTTCCACTTGATTATTCTAGGCTATGAAATTCTAGCTATCCTCGAGGGCATACTCCAATATTTGTTTTTTGAAAGACATTCGCCCAATCATGAAGGAAAACTACTACAAGAATTCTGCAAATTCAAAATTCTTGAGAGACAAATTTTAAACATTGGTTCTATCTTGAATTTAGGGCTTTGATACCATGTAGAAATTCGATATAATTACAACCACTCAAGAAATTTAATCTAAACCCAAGACACATAATGCTACTCTATTGTCTACGGAATCAAATTCACAATTTAGAACAACATGCATAGAAGTGGAATAATAAAAAAAAAGTACACATTAATTTCAACGGGGAACCCAACTGGGAGAAACCACTCAAGCCTCTTTGCATTAATTATATTAATTGAGAAACTATTACAATTGGTAGTTGTAGCTCTGAGCTCAACCTACAAAAGAACAATTGTTTTCCTCCTCAATGAATAAGATATGGCCAACACTTAGCCAAATATTTTCTCAACAAAGATCCTATTTCCTTGCACATATCTTGAGGAAAATAGCCCCTATTTTTTAGGAATTTCTTCCAAATTCATTGTGAAAATCGCAAGTTTTGATCACTGATTACATGCAACACTTGTACAGTCAATTATAGTCTACAATTGATGTTACATTGCCTTGTTATCTCCACTTCAGCTGAGGAACTCTAGTTCTCTACATGTGCTAGCTATTTTGTGCCAATTGATCAGTTGACTAATAGATATTTGAGTTAGACTATTGTTCGCACAACACAACTGGCCTTCAATTGACTCTAACAATAGTTAGAGGTCACTTAAGTGAATATAACTAAAAATAATTGATCTAGATTACTAAAATTTTGCAACCACACATGCATGAATGAACTCCAAGCTCTCTAACTTGAATTTACTAAAGTAAACTGAGTGACACAAGCCATGTTACACTGGCTGATTGCCTTCAAGTTTTCCTACTAATGTGTAAATTTGATTTACCCAAAACTAAGGCTAAAGTCAAATTGAGCCTTTCTTGCTACAACTTTCCAACAAGCTAATATGCAGAATGGTATGGAAAATAGGTTGTAGTGTGAGTTTTCACAAATTGAATTTTCCTTTCATCCATTAAATCACATCTAGAGAGCCTCTATAAATTTCGATGTGACAAATCACATTTTCCTTGGTGAGCATTAAGACTAGTTTTATTGTCATTAGTTCATGAAAGTTATTTGTGTCACTGCCCAACATAGCCTTGAAATAGATGATAGGAGTAGTGGATAGACATAGGATTATCTTAGTCATACATTTAAGGGGAAGTCCATATGAATCTCTATAGAATGAATGCACAAAGAAAATATGTGTTTGTGACTTCCTCTATGGAGTGCTTTAAAATGCATCATTTTTTAAATTAAGGAAATGTTAAGAGGATATTTATAATATGGATAAAAAAATTCAGTGGCATGGTAAACTTGCCTTCAAAGAGCTTAGAAATTAAGGAAACCAATTTTTTGCGATAATGTTAGAAGAAAGGGTTTTATATATATTTGTGTCTTCACTCATACACTAATCTCTAAGGGATTCTTCATTGAATTTACCCTTTCAAGTAGTGGTCAAAACCCCGAAGTGATCTATTTCTTGCAACAATTCAATACTATAAGAATAGGTCATAATAAAGTGAACATTCCTTGGAAAATCATATTTCTACATACAAGATTGAATTGATCCCCTATAACAGTTTTTGAAAGATGTCCCATGTTAAGCCTTGATTTTTTAACAATAAGCACATGGATATTTTTTTCTTGGATGGATATTTGAACTTCTTGAGAAGCCTTGACCTTAAAGGTCATGGGTTGTCATTACCTTGAAGAAATAAGGATTTGTATCCTCGTTCGGGGTCATAGTTACCTGTAGGATTCAAAGAATAGAGGAGATAATATTTTTTATGATTCATATTTATGAAAAATGTTCTTAGCTTTTGAGAACAACATACCCATATGTTTATTTTCTCCTCTTAGAGTCTAATCTCTTTTAAGGAATGTTATTGGTTTTCTCTGTACAAATTTTTGACTCCTCAAGTTACTTGTATTATGCGTAATATCCTTTCTCGTTCAAATGCCTAATATAATTTTAAGTAAAATTTCTCATTAACCATCTCATCACCTCTTTTGAATATTTCAATGTTGGATAATGCTTGGTGACTCTTTTGCATGAAACTAACCAGGTCTATAAAGATGGTCTCAAAATTTGTTTGTGGTTCCATGTCATAGTGAGGATATCATTTTTTATCTTGTTTAAAATTCAAACTATTTATTACTTCCCTTCTAAAAAAATAGAGTCTGGTTATGCTCTATTTTTAAAATCTGAAGTAGACTTTAAATTGTTCGATTTTTTATTTCTTTTCATTCATATTAATGTATTTTTTAGTTCTAATGTTGTTAATGTTTTTCGTAATATGTTAATCCTAATTGCGTTGTGATCGTATTTTTTGGGTTCATGGTGGTGATTGAATAAGTACATATGTTATTGAGTTTTTTTTTCTTTTTATGTGTTTCCATCAAAATGGATAATGTGTAGCATTACATATTTTACCATATTTTACCATTTAAAAAAACATGAAAAATGTGCAATCATATTACCATTTAAAAAAACATGAAAAATGTGCAATCATATTTACTTTAGCATTGGACAATTTTCATTAAATAATTTACATATTATGAAATTTTATTAATAAATGTCAAATGTCAAATATAAGGTAAAGTGAGTTTCTTAATTACTAGTTAAAACAAATAACATTTGTAAGTGTTATTGCACACATTAAAGTGATGATTATTTTTGTCATTTATGTTGTAATGTTGTTGTGCACTATAATATATACCAAGTTTCTAAATACTCATTATGCTTGCATAATTACCTAATTATCCACATGTTTTAGTTTTTTGATTCAAATAGAATGCATTGAGCTGCTCATGATCCTTGCTCTAGTTTCATTTCAATGATTCCATTCTGCAATGGTAGTTTCATTTCGGGCATTAGAACTCTATATAGGAAATAAAGGTGGATTTTAAGCCCACGAAAAATTGATTACATGCAAATTTGCAATGTTATGTCCCAAAACCATAACTTTAATCACAAGATCTTATCATAGATTCTCTAATCCATGAAATTAGTGTAGAAATTCCCACCTATAGATCACCTGGTAATGCAATGTACTAAAGAAAAACAATTAATCTACTTCTACAAACAATTTAGCAGAAGCTTAATCGAACATGAGCAACAACAATAAGAACACATATAACTAATAAGAAGGAACCAATCACACATAACACAAAATAATTTACCTGGGGAAAGCCTCAGCCTAAAACTCCAACTGTGTATTATCATACAAGTGGAAATATAGTCTGGATTACAAAAAGAATTAGCTGACAAGCTATCCTACTCTCTCTGCAATCCCTCTGTTGCTCATAGATAGTCAAAGGCCTCTCTCAAACCTTCTCTTATGCCCTACAAGCCTCCTCTTTCTTTGTGAAATTTTGATTGGGGTCTATTGCAGCCACTTGTGTGAATTGGCCTCTTCACACACTCACTAACCTCTAATCCAACTACTCAACCCTGAAGGAGATGAATCCTCATCCATGGATGAGCTTCCTTTATAGGAAAATCTTCATCCAACTGATAGTACACTGTCCCTTTTCTGATCTCAACTAGGTCTCTGTCTGAACTGACATGCATGAGTTATCCATGAGTGAATACTTAGTTATCTGAAATACAATAGTTACATGCATGCAAGCATTAACTAACTAAACTCTCATTAATTTAAAAAACTGTTAAATTAATCTCTAACTGGACTTGACTCAGTTAACTGAGCCAAATAATTACAACTCAATATTACAACTCATCATTATCTCTTTAACTGATGGATAAATTCCTCAATTAATAGATAAACTGTTGCATGTCCTCACATAGACTTCAAGTTTGATTTTCCTTAACTAATTAACTCAAGAT
>APFE030846425.1:0-16895 GCA_000404065.3 Pinus taeda
TATTTTTAATTTTCCCTTTATAAAAATATTGAAATGTTTTTTTTTACAATTTTTTTATTTCGAAAATTAGAATTCAATTATTCTATGAACCACGAATAAGAAAAAATAAAATAAAATAAAATAAACCTTACCTTACCTTGATATCGAATCCATGCTTTCATTTTTAAGTGTAAAAGTCTGTTTTAATAACCAAATATTATTTTGAGTAACATTTGTACCCTGAAGAAATTAATTGGGCAATGAACACATACATCATCCAATTAAAGTTGGTGATTCATGGCAATCCCATGCTCTCTTAATGGATGGGCCCTCGAGCACTTTTTGGGTTATTGCATTAGGATCACAAAAGATGCGTGCTTTCATAAGAATACCGTTAATTTTCTCATCATAATTCTTATGAGTCGATGCTTAGTATGAGAAATTCTAGATTCTACATTCTAGATTAATTTGTTGATCTAGATTCCTTTTCTACATTCTAGATTAATTTGTTGATTTAGAATTTTCCGCCTTCCCGATTGTTTTCGTTTCTTTTCTTCTTCTCCTTTTTACATTATTCCAACATCCCCCCTTAATGTAGAAATGGATTTTCTACAAGCCCAATATGCTTTCTACACAATTCAAAGTTCATCTTACCAAGTGGCTTAGTGAAGACATCAACAACACTTTCATTGGTATAACAATAGACTAGGTCAATTTCTTTTGACTAGATCTTCTCTTGCAAAGTGGTGTTGAACTTCAATATGTTTATTTCTTGCATGAAACACTCAGTCATGTGCCAATTTAATAGAGCTTTGATTATCACACATAAGAATGACTCGCTTGGTTTTTTCTTCACCTACATCTCTAAGAATACGTCTCATCCAAACAACTCCACAGTTGCATTTATCAAGGCTTTGTACTTTGCTTTTGTCGATGAAAAGGAAATAGTTGGTTGTTTCTTGCTGCTTCATGACATAATCCCATATCCAATATTGAATGCAAAACCAGAGGTTGAATTTTTGTCATCAGGAATTCCTGCCCAATAAAAATATAAATAGCCTGCCAAGTCAATATCAAAATGAATTATTCCCTTCATATAGCGAAGGACCTTCTTTCATGTTTCCAATGGCATTCCTTAGGCTCAACAATGAGTTCACTAAGGATAATGCAATATATGCTATATTTGGTCTAGTAGTGGTAAGGTAGTTTAAACTTCCCACCAACTCATGATACAAAGTACCATTTACGTGTTTAGTGCCATCATCACTATATAATTTAGCATTTTGTTCTAAAGGTGTTCACACTACTTTAGATTCACTCATGTTAGATCTTTTGAGAATTTTCCTTGTATACTTGCTTTGAGTGATGAATTTCTTCCCAGATTCCCTCTGAATTTCAACACCTAGACAGTAACGCAAATCATCGAGGTCCTTCACATCAAACTCTTGTGACAGTTGAACTTTAATTTCTTTAATTAATTGATATGCACTACCTGTTATGATGAGATCATCAACATACAAAGATATCAAAGAGATATTCTCATTTTCATCCTTCTTGATGTACAAATTAAGATCACTCTTACTGTTCTAAAAACCCTTCTGATAGAAGAAAGAATCAATCTTTTCATACCTAGATCTTGGTGCATGTTTTAAACCATATAACAATTTTTTTAATTTACAAACAAGATGCTCCTGCCCCTTTTTAACAAATCCTTTAGGCTATTCTAAGTACACTTCTTCTTTTAGTTCACCCTTTAGAAAATAATATTTCACATATAATTTATGTATTTTACAATGATGTTTTGTAGCTAATGCAATCACGATTTTGACCGTGTTTAACTTAGCTACAGGTGCAAATGTATCTTCATAATATATTCCTTCCTTTTGTGAGTACCCTTTAGCAACCAATATAGCTTTGTACTTGTTTATACTACCATTTTCATTAAATTGAGTTTTATATAACCATTTTCAACCTATGGAAACTTTATCTTTAGGTAGTTCAGTTAACTCTCATGTATCATTTTTTATTATAGAGTTATATTCCTCACGCATTCCATCCCTCCACTCTTTAAATTTTTTAGATTCATTATTTCAAGGTTCAGCCACATTCATTACATGAGTCATTAATGCATAATATTTATACCTTATAGGGAGTTGAATTTGTCATAATGACTTCCTTGGAGTTATTCTACTTTAATATTCTCGTACACTTCTCAGAGTTCTCCTGCTTTCGAAGTCTTCTTCTCTTCTTCTTGGCATGCTCTAACTACTTTGGAACCTCCACTTGTTTTTTTTCTTGTTTCTATATCCATTTGCATTGAAAATTCAGATCTATATTGACATAATCACTATTATCAAAATATGTATTCCATGCACCATGATTATCCTCTTCATTTGAGTTCTCATGAAACACCACATCCCTAATTGCAATCAATTTATGTGATTTGGGATCAAATAATTTATATGCTTTATGATTATAAAAATAAATGGTAAATATGCATTTAACTAATTTTGCATCAAGCTTCATTCTTTCATCTTTTGCAATATGTGCAAATGATTTGCATCCAAAGACTCTTAGATAACTCATGTTTTGTTTATATCCATAAAATACTTGAAATGGTTTTTTACCATATAAAATTTGGGTTGGACATCTATTTTTCAAGTAAACAACTGTGCTAATAGCTTCTAACCAAAAAAACATTAGAAATGTTTGTACCTATTGTAAGCACATTCTACCAATGTTCTATTTTTTTCTCTCAACAACTCTATTTTTGAGGTATTTTAGGCACTGTAATTTCTTTTTGGATTCCATCACTTTTATAGTAATTCATGAAAACTCCTAATTTGTATTCTCCCCCTTGATCTGATTTGAGGATTTTAATGTTTTTACCAATTTTTGTTTTCAACCATAGTCTTGGATTCTTTGAAATATTCAAATACATCACTCTATTTTCTAATGAAATAAACCCAAGTGTACCTAGGTCTATCATAAAAAATATAAGAAAGTACCTGCACTGCCAAGTTATCTTCTTTGCATTCGACCATAAACATCACTATGAATTAGCTTAATTTTATTTGTTTGCCTTTTTCATTGTGCACAAGGAATTTGTTTCTATGATGTTTTCCTAAAGCACATGCTTCACATTACATAGGTTCAATTTTCAAAGTATCCTGTTATGCTCTTGACCTACAAGAAGATGCCAAAATACCAATTATACGAAGAAACACAACCCAGAACACAGAACAAAATGAGAAATAACAACATGTATTTTATTATTCAGAGATGAAAGCAATGTTCACTTGCCTCTTCGAGGGGGCAACCTCCAATAGAGTAGGGCTTGATTACAAAATAAGACACAACGCCCCTCAATGGGGAGTCTTTAGCCTTTATATAGGATTAATACATGTAATACCATGGGTCAGTACCCTCTTAATACCATGTATCTAATAACATGGCCCATTTGCAACTAATTGTGGTCCCTTTCTTTAAATGTGGGTCAGCCACTTACAATTATTACTATGGACTTCATTGACTTTTTACTAACTTTAACTATGACTCGACCCTATTACATAAATAAGGGGGTGGTTGGACCCTAACATGCCCTCCCCCATAAAAACAACCTTGTCCTCAAGGCTGAAGCTGCAAAAACTGTTGAAGAATAGTGGTTGGTTCCCAGGTCAAATCTTCTGGAGAGGTGTCTTTCCACTTGACGAGGACTTCCTTGATCGTGTGGCAGCGTAGATGTTGTTATCGTGTGTCAAGGAAGTGTTTAGGTTGGAGCCAGATTGAACCTTCTTCATCCAATTCAGGTAGACTGGTTTGAATTATTCAATTGTTCCCCACCACTTTCTTGAGGCATGATACATGGAAGACGGGATGGATTTTTGCATTGGGTGCAAGGCTAGATTGCGCTAAAGTATTTGATAAGGTCCATAGAATTTTGGAGATAATTTTTGACGGCCCTTGTCTTTGAGTGATGTTTGCTTGTATGGTTGCAGCCTCAAGAATACATTATCCCCTTCTTGAAATGTGTGCTCTGAACGATGTTGGTCTGCTTGTTGCTTCATGTGATTTTGAGCTTTATGGAGATTATCTTTGAGACGGACTAGCATGGTTACACGGCTCTATAGGAGTTGATCCATTGCTTGCATCTTAGAGCATCTAAGGATATAAGAAGTAGGTGAAGGGGGGAGTTGACCATAAACTGCTTCATATGGAGTCATCTTGGTGGCGGCATGATAGTTAGTATTATACCACCATTCAGCTAGAGGTAACCACTATACCCATTGATGTTTCTTTCTAGAAGTGAAGCACCTGAGGTGGGTCTCCATAAATTTATTGACTGCTTTAGTTTGTCCATCAATTTGGGGACGATATGAAGTACTTAGTTGGAGTTAGGTGCCTTGTAGCTTGAAAATTTCCTGCCAAAAGTTACTAGTGAAGAGCGGATCACGATCAAACACAATGGAAGTGGGCATGCGATGCAGTTTTAAGATCTGGTCCATGAAAGATTGAGCCACCAAAGTAGGGGTAACTAGGTGGGGTAGGGCACAAAAATGAGCATACTTAGAAAGTCTATCCACAACCACTATGATGACTGACTTGTTTCTTGACTTCGGAAGACCATTAATGAAATCCATAGAAACATCCGTCCATATTGAGGCAGGGATGGCAATGGTTGTAAAGTGCCTAGGGGCTTCATTGTTTCTCCTTTGTGGCATTGATACACATCACATTCCACTACAAAAGTCACAATGTGAGTTTTCATGCATGTCCAAAAGAAGGAACGATGAGTGTGAGCATAAGTCTTCTGAAAGCCTGCATGGCCTGTAGTGGGAGATGAGTGCAACTCTGCCAAAATGCACGTTTTGAGGGTGGATGTCGATGATATCACTACTCTATTCTTGTAGTGAAGAATCTCATCCTTCCAAGAGTAGCCCACTGTGGAATTAGGATTTGCTCGCAAGTTATTAATGAGTTGGGAGAACAAAGGATGTGAAAACCATTCCTTGCGGGCTTCTTCAAACCAATCTGGAATGGGAAGAGAGATTTCTAGTAGGGTGTTGTCCTCCTCAAATTAACGTGATAAAGCATCTACTACGACATTTTCACGCCCTTTCTTGTAAATTATCTCATAATCATATTCCAACATTTTGGCTAGCCATTTATTTTTCTGTGGTGAGGATAGCCATTGCTCCAAAAAATATTTGAGGCTTTGATGGTCTGTGTGGATTTGGAAACACCACCCTAATAAGTATGGTCGTCAGGTATCCACTACATGTAAGATTTACATTATCTCCTTCTCATAGGTAGATTGTCCCAAATGTTTCCCACTTAGTTGTTGGTTGGTGAAGGCCAAGGGCCGACCTTCTTACATTAAGACAACCCCAATATCTATACCTGAAGCATCACATTCAATCACAAAAGATTTGGTGAAGTTGGGTAGTGCCAATACTGAAGTGGAACACATAACCTATTTGAGAGCCATAAACGCCTGTTGTGCTTCCTCTGTCCAGAGGAATGAATTTTTCTTGAGAAGATTAGTGAGGGGTCTAGAAATGTGACCATAATTGCGGACAAATTTGCAATAGTAGCCAGTGAGACCCAGGAATCCTCTCAAACTCTTCAAGGTCTTTGGTCGGGGCCAATCCTGCATTGCCTGGATCTTTTTGGGATCCACCCTGACACTGTCACACCCCACAATGTGGCCCAAATACTCGACTTCTTCCATGCCAAAAGAGCACTTGGACAATTTTACAAATAATTTATGCTTCCAGATTAGTTGCAAGAGCAGGTCTACATGCTGAAGATGTTTTTCCCAGATGAGGTTGTAGATGAGAATGTCATCAAAGAAAACGAGGACAAATTTTCTGAGATATAGTTTGAGCAGATTATTCATGAGGCTCTGAAAAGTGGATGGGACATTACAGAGACCAAATGGCATGACCATGAATTCATAATTACCTTCATGAGTTTGAAAAGTCGTCTTGGGAATGTCTACTTCTTTCATGCGTATTTGGTGATAGCCCGAGCGAAGATCTAGCTGAGTAAAGAATTGAGCACCATTTAGTTCATCTAGCAAATCATCAACAACCGGGATAGGGAATTTATATTTCAGCATAAGCTTGTTGAGGGCCCTAAAGTCTAGGTACATGCGCCATTCCCCATATTTCTTGAGCACCATGACCACAAGTGATGAATAAGGACTGATGCTAGGACGAATGACACTGGCTTCCAGGAGTTCCTTGATGATCAATTTCATTCTTTTGGGAAAAAGGGTATCTATATGGGCGCACATTCTGTGGTTGTGCCCCTGGGACCAAAGTGATGCTATGACAATGTTCCCCTCTAGAGGGTGGAAGCTCGTGAGGTTTGTCAAAGACCTGCAGATGGATGTTTAAGACCTATTGCAACTTAGGATGAATATGAAGAGTAGTGAGCTCAATGGCCTAGATGGCATTAAGTTGGGCCATAACTCCATGATGGCCCTTTTTTAACAATTTTTCCATTCGATGTGAGCTGATGATAGAAGGAGTACCTGCCTGGAGTCTACGGGGGGTATGCGTGTGGTCATTCTGCTTAAAGCTCATATATAACTCCTAGAAATCCATTGTGATGGGGCCTAATCTGCAGAGCCATTTAGCACCCAAGACAATGTCACAACCACCCATGTTGATGGTAAACATGTGGGTCTTTAGGTGGTAATATCCCATTTGAAGTTTGGTATTTTCACAGCAGCCTTCACATTTCATTCTCCCCCCATCGACAATTTGGACCTGGAAATTAGAGACTTCTCTGACAAAACAATGAGTAGCTTTTGATACTCTATGATGGATAAAGTTATGCGTGCTGCCACTATCAATCAATACTACTACCGAGCGATGTTTAATAAAACCTTTTATTTTGAGTGTTAGGGTCCAATCCTAACCCCCTTATTTATGTAATAGGGTCAAGTTATAGTTATAGTTAAGTAAAGAATCAATAAAGCCCATATTAATAATTGTAAGCGGTTGAACCGCATTTAAAGAAGGGACCACAGTTAATTGCAAATGGGCCATGGTATTAGATAGATGGTATTAATAAGAACCATGGTATTGACCCATGGTATTGCATGTATGAATCCTATATAAAGGATAAAGACTCCCTTTGAGGAGCATCGTGTCTTATTTTGTAATTGTGCCCAGCTCTATTGGAGGTCGCTTCCTCCAAGAGGCAAGTGAACATTGCTTTCCTTTTTGAATAATAAAATACATGTTGTTATTTCTTATTGTTTTGTGTTCTTGGTATATTTCTTCGCATATTTGGTATTCTAGTATCTTCTGACAGGTCAAGAGCATAACAAGTCATATCAGAGCACTTTCCAAGGCTGGTGGGATCTCCATTTTTAGCAAAAAAAAAATTGGCTAGAGACGTGTTCCGACATCTTTAAACCACGAGATCTATCATTGAGCACATAAACCTACAGATTTGGGGAGGCATGCACACAGGAAATACAAGAGGTGGTCATGCTTGTTGGACTCCCTTGTAACCCCTGTGGGTACCCCTTCGAGTAGTAGTGCATTAGACAAAACCGTGCACAAACTGTCTTCCAAGTACCCTCTGGGTATATCGGAAGCCCCCTAGGCTCTCTTGAAACCTTGCCATAGATAAATCGTCGACTGTCTTGCTACTACAGTACATCGACAACAACACTCGGGGAGATTACTCACGCGTACAATAGGGTAGTCGGGTTGTATGGCTAAGGGTACGGCTGATCCTCCTTGGTTAGTGCCCTAAAAGATTGGGCTGAGTACTACTGTCAGAGCCTTATGTATATTGTGATCTGTAGCACCAGACACTCCTTGAGACCATAGTTCCCTTGTCTCTCTCTAGATCATGTGTCACCTTTGCCAAATCAGATCTAGCAGGTGGGGTTCTGTCATAGCCACAACAATCAGTTCCACCATTCAGATCTCTCAGATCCACCATTCAGATCTATTAGATCTGCCAATCAAATCTATCAGATCCGCCATTCAGATCTAGCCATTTGGGCTCTGTAGTAGTCGCCACAATCAGATCCTCCATTCAGATCTAGCCGTTTGGGCTCTGTAGTAGTCGCCCCAATCAGATCTGCCATTCAGATCTAGTAGTAGGGGTTCGATCACTGCCACTTTCCTACTCATACTCTGTAGTTGAGGGTTCGCCGACAGATCTGACTATTTGTGTGGGCCCCTATACCTAGGCCTAATTCTCGCAGGGCACTGGGAAAAATTTACTTTTCTGGGATTCGGCTACTGTAGTATTCCTAAACAAGGAGTAAAATTCCTTTCAGAGTAAAACCCAAAAAAAAATTGAGACCGTCCCGGGACACTTATGAGACTTAGCCCAGAAGAATCAAGTCGACAGGGTGAGCAAGGTGGTACCATTCACTTATTAGCGTCAAAATTTCGGGTGGTTCCAAATTTTATTTATTTATTTCGCAGTAATGAGAAGTGCACTGGATCGATGCATGGTAGAAACCAGAGCTCAAGCTATGGCCAATGAGAAGATCGACACCCTTGAACAAAAGTTGGATGCATTAACGAAGACGATCCAAACCTTAGATGACACAATCACAAAGGGCAAGTCAGGGGAACAATCGAAGGCATATGCTTTTAATGAAAACATTGAGGGCGAATCTTACCATTCTCTTCACCTCTTTGGAAACCACCAACAGCCCCAACCATGACCGCCCAAGTTGGACATGTATAAATTTAATGGTTGTCATCTGGCCACATGGCTAGCACAAATGGAGCAATATTTCACATTGAATCACATCAGAGATGATGCGACCCAGCTAAGTGTGGGTAGCATGTACTTGGAAAACGAAAGATGGCAATGGTGGCAGTAGCATCAACGTTGCTATGGAAGGCCCGTGACTTGGCAGGTATTCGCAAAAGCCCTTTCGAATCACTTCGACCATGAATCTAATTTTTTGGGTTGTCTTACTAAGCTTCGACAAACAGGAACAATGCAAGAATATATTACAACCTTTGAAGCCTTAGCCTTCCGCAAAGGAGGTCTACGAGATGAGTTCTACTTGGAATGTTTTGTCAGTGGTCTCAAAGAAGCCATACAAGCCCACACCTGACTGCAACACCCAATCTCATGGCTGGATGCTTGCAAGATAGCTCGTGAAGTAGAACACACATTAGTGGCCCAATCGACTCATCCAAATTTCATAGCCAAGGGTCGCCCCACCCAGTCTCCAAGAACTACTCAAACACTTAAGGTTCAAAAGGTGTCACCAACAGAAATGGCGGAAAGAAGAAAGCAAGGATTGTGTTACTACTGTGATGAGAAATACTCCCACGGGCATAAATGCAAGGAACCCAAATTCCTTCAAATTGATGCTACTGATCACAGTTCATCGGAGGAAGCCCCACCATGTGAGGAACCAGAGGAGGAAGATGAAGAAAACCAGTCGGACAATGTGCTCCCAGCTACACCTGATGAACCAGTTATCTCACTTCATGCTTTGGCAAAGATTTCTACTCCCCAAACTCTCAATATCAAAGGTTTTATTAAGCATCACCCTGTAGTAGTTTTGATTGATAGTGGTAGTACACATAAATTTATCCATCAAAGAGTCACTGAAGTAGTGCATTGTTTTGTTAGAGCAGTCTCGAATTTCTCGGTCCAAATTGTTGATGGG
This sequence comes from Pinus taeda, assembly GCA_000404065.3. NCBI lineage: Eukaryota > Viridiplantae > Streptophyta > Pinopsida > Pinales > Pinaceae > Pinus > Pinus taeda. The sequence continues at coordinate 9,653 of APFE030846425.1, forward strand.
GGGACAATGAAATGTGAAGGCTGCTGTGAAAATGTCAAACTTCAAATGGGGGATTATCAGCTAAAGACCCACATGTTTGCCATACACATGGGAGGGTGTGACATTGTCTTGGGTGCTGAATGGCTCCACACACTCGGCCCAATCACAATAGATATCCAGGAGTTATATATGAGCTTTAAGCAGAACAACCACACACATACCCTCCACAGACTCTAGCCGGGTGCCCACTCTATCATCAACTTGCATAGGATGGAAAAATTGTTAAAAAAGGGCCACCATGGAGTTATAACCCAATTTAATGCCATCCAAGCCTCAACCCACTTCTCTTCATATTCATCCTAAGATGCAACAGATCTTAAACAACCATTTGCTGGTCTTTGACAAACATCATGAGCTTCCACCCTTGAGGGGGGAACATGATCATAGCATTACTTTGGTCCCAGGGGCCCAACCACCAAATGTGCGCCCATATAGATATTTGTTCACCCAAAAGAATGAAATTGTAAAAATCATCAAGGAACTCCTGGAAGTAGGTGTCATTTGTCCTAGCATTAGTCCTTATTCATCGCTAGTGGTCATGATGCTCAAGAAAGATGGGGAGTGGCATATGTGTCTGGACTTCAGGGCCCTCAACAAGTTGACGATCAAAGATAAATTTCCCATCCCGGTTGTTGATGATTTGCTGGATGAACTAAATAGGGCTCAATTCTTTACTAAGCTCGACCTTCGCTCAGGCTATCACCAAATTCACATGAAAGAAGTAGACATTCCAAAGACTACTTTCTGAACTCATGAAGGCCATTATGAATTCCTGGTCATGCCATTTGGTCTTTGTAATGCCCCATCCACTTTTTAGACCTCATGAACCACCTGCTCAAACCATATCTCAGAAAATTTGTCCTTGTTTTCTTTGATGACATCCTCATCTACAGCCACACCTGGGTCACACATCTTCATCATGTAGATCTGCTCTTGCAACTGCTTCGGAAGCATAAATTATTTGTCAATATGTCCAAGTGCTCTTTCGGCATGGAAGAAGTTGAGTATTTGGGCCACATTGTGGGGCGTGAAGGCGTCAGGGTGGACCCCAAAAAGATCTAAGCAATGTAAGATTGACCTCAACCAAAGACCTTAAAGAGCTTGAGAGGATTTTTGGGTCTCACCGGCTACTATCGCAAATTTGTCCACAATTATGGTTGCATTACTAGCCCTCTCACTCCCCTTCTAAAGAAAAATTCATTTGTATGGAATGATGAAGCGCAACAGCCATTTATAACTCTCAAACATGCCATGTGTTCCACTCCCATATTAGCACTACTTGACTTCACCAAATCTTTTTTGATTGAATGTGATGCTTCAGATACGGGTATTGGGGCGGTCTTAATGTAGGAAGGTCGACCCTTGGCCTTCACTAGCCAACAAATAAGTGGGAAAAATCTGGGACAATCTATCTATGAGAAGGATATGATGGCCATCTTACATGGAGTAGATACCTGGCGGCCATGCTTATTGGGGCGACATTTCCAAATACGCACAGACCATCAAAGCCTTAAATATTTTTTGGAACAATTCCTATCCTCGCCACAACAAAACAAATGGCCCGCAAAAATCTTGGGATATGATTATGGGATAATTTACAAGAAAGGGCGCGAAAATGTTGTAGCAAATGCCTTATCATGCCAATTTGAGGAGGAAAGCACCCTGCTCGCAATCTCCCTTCCCATTCCAGAATTGATTGAAGAGGCTCGCAAGGAATGGTTTTCACATCCTTTGCTCTCCCAACTCATTAATAAAATGAAGATGGATCAAAATTCCACAGCGTGCTACTCTTGGCAGGATGAGATTATTCGCTACAAGGACAGAGTCGTGATATCACCAAAATCCACCCTTAAAAATCACATTTTGGCGGAGTTGCACTCATCTCCCACTACAGGTCATTCAGGCTTTCAGAAGACTTATGCTCACACTCGACGTTCATTCTTTTGGACAGGCATGAAAAAGGACATCCTTACTTTTGTAGCTGAGTGTGACGTATGTCAGCACCACAAAGGAGAAACAGTCAAATCCCCAGGCACATTACAACCACTGCCCATCTTGGCCTTAATCTGGATGGAGGTTTCTATGGACTTCATTACGGGTCTTCCGAAGTCATGCAACAAGTCAGTGATTATGGTGGTTGTGGACAAACTTTCTAAGTATGTTCATTTTTGCACCTTACCCTACCCTTTTACACCGACTTTGGTGGCTCAATCTTTCATGGACCAGATCTTCAAATTGCATGGCATGCCCACTTCCATTGTGTTTGATCGTGACCCAATCCTCACTAGTAATTTTTGGCAGGAACTCTTTAGGCTACAAGGTACCCAACTACAACTCAGTACTTCCTATCATCCCCAAACTGATGGTCAAACTGAAGCAGTCAACAAATGTCTGGAGACCTACCTTAGGTGTTTCACTTTAGAAAAGCAAATTTTTTGGGTACAATGGTTATCTCTAGCCAAATGGTGGTATAACACTAACTATCATGCCACCACCAAAATGACTCCATATGAAGTAGTTTATGGTCAACTCCCTCCTTCACCTACTTCTTATATCCAGGGATGTTCGAAGGTACAAGCAATGGATCAACTCCTATAGAACCGCACAACCATGTTGGCCCACCTCAAAGAGAATCTCCATCAAGTTCAAAACCGCATGAAGCAACAAGCAGATCAACATCATTCAGAACGAAAATTTCAAGAAGGGGATCAGGTATTTTTGAGGCTGCAACCATATAAGCAAACATCACTCAAAGAGAAGGGTTGTCAGAAATTATCTCCAAAATTCTACGGATCGTATCAAGTACTTCAGCGCATCGGAGAAGTAGCCTACAAGCTAGCTTTGCCACCCATTACAAAAATCCATCTAGTCTTCCATGTCTCATGCCTCAAGAAAGTGATTGGGAACCATTGCCAAATTCAAACAAGTCTACCGGAATTGGATGAAGAAGGTTTAAGTTGGCTCCAACCTAAACAGGTTCTTGACACGCGAGAACGACACCTGCGTGGCCGCATGATCAAGGAAGTCCTCGTCAAGTGGAAAGACACCTCTCTAGAAGATGTGACTTGGGAACCAACCACTATCCTTCAACATTTTCTGCAGCTTCAGCCTTGAGGACAAGGCTATTTTATGGGGGAGGGATGTTAAAGTCCAACCATAACCCCCTTATTTTTGTAATAGGGTCGAGTCATAGTTATATTTAAGTAAAGAGTCAATAAAGCCCATATTAATAATTGTAAGTGGTTAACCCATATTTAAAGAAGGGACCGCAGTTAGTTGCAAATGGGCCATGGTATTAGATAGATGGTATTAATAAGAACCATGGTATTGCATGCATGAACCCTATATAAAGGATAGAGACTCCCCTCGAGGAGCATCATGTCTTATTTTGTAATTGAGCCCAGCTCTATTGGAGGTTGCCCCCTCGAAGAGGCAAGTGAACATTGCTTTCCTTTCTAAATAATCAAATACATGTTGTTATTTTTTATTGTTCTGTGTTCTGGGTATATTTCTTCACATATTTGGTATTCTAGTATCTTCTCGCAGGTCAAGAGCATAACATTGAGAGTTTGGGGAGAAGAAATGCCTGCCAAAGCATGGAGCGAGATAATTGGTTCTTCTGGTGTAGCTGGGAGCTCATTGTCTTGCTAGTTGTCTTCATCTTCCTCCTGTGGTCCCTCAGAGGGTGGGGCTTCCTTAGATGAACTATGATCAGTAGCATCAATTTGAAAGAATTTGGGTTCCTTGCATTTATGCCCCGGGGGGTATTTGTATTTTGGGTTTCAAGACGTATTTGACGGTAAGCTAAAAATTTAACTCGTCATTGACGTCTAATTTTAAATTTAAACCGTCAAAAATTGTAATACCAATACCATTTAAGGGATTTTCCACTTAGCATAAGTTTAAATACAACTAGTTCGCTGCAATCTCAATCTCTCTGGCGTGCCCATGTTAAATCCACAACTCCGCCATAAAGCATAATTGCATTGAATATTTATAACTAGGAATTCAGGTTTCCAACAACTGTTCTGTACTCTCAAGCTCTATAACTAGGATTACTCATAAAAATTTTGGTAAAATATTTTTATTTTTGGAAACCAAATGCAATTGACTTTTATATATACGATTCATGTCAATTTGTTGTATAATGCAATGTCATATAACACCCATAATTATTTCTAGTTAGAATTTGTGTGCTTATAACTAAATCGATTAAGAGTTCAAACTTTGTACAATCCTAATAACCAAATTGTTGTCTCAACTAAAAACTTTCTGAAATAATCTTTTAAGAAAACACCATATGATTATAAGTCTTTAAAATGATTATTATATAATAATATGATTGTTTGCATATATCAAATTCCAAATTTGATATGTTATTTATTTGTGTGAAATTGTCATATGCATTTTGAAACTTCACATATTCAAATTTAAATGGATTGAGATAGCATTCATACTAATAGTATTGAATGCACCCAAAACTTTAAATTTATTGACATAAAGGTATCTATGCACTTCACACTTCCTCAATGGTTGAGAGGCCAACTTGATCCCACTCGCATGCCCAATCAGGGTTTAAAATGTTTATAGTTTACATCGTTGCTATTAGTGCAGTGAAGCGCTCAAGTATTTTGAGGTGTTTTTGACTTGTTAAAGAAATGCTAGGACTTACTCCCAATGTGATTGTTGTGGTTGTATGTTTGATTGAGGCAGCTAATTTTATGAGTTTTATGAATGTACATGGTTTGAGGTTAATAAAAATTTAGTTTTTTCAGCGAGTGGTATGCACTTGAGGTTGGAGATTTTTCTTATTAAAAAAAAAAAAAAATCAAAATGCTATTGTGTATTTTTTAAAATAATTTAATTGTATTTTTTGGTGGACTTTTAAAAATAATTTAATCGTTTTTTAGGTTTAATGTTGATTTAATTAGTTTCCTGGATGCTGGTGCTTAAAAGGCATGGTAGCTCACAGGTGGTGCATCACATGGGCCTGTGTCAGCCCTTGCGTGCCACGAGTACCCTACAGAATGTTTCAAATGGGCGCATGCAAGAACTTCAATGCCGGTATTATCACTGGTCTTGTCCTCCTTAATTGGCCTCCTGGTAACCTGTGCGATGGCGCTTCATATTCCAGGAGCCTCTGTTACATTTACGCATTCATTTGAAGTTGTTGGGCACTCCACTACAACGTTGGAGCACTCCTCGGTGATGTGGGGGATTGCACAGGGAAATTCTTGCTCTGTGCCCAACTCAGGTATTATCCCAAGCTTGAGAGTGGTTTGCAAGAATTGTAAGCCAAATTCTGCGGCCCCTGTCTTGGTTAATTTCTCCTCTTTGGGTTTCTGCAAGCTGGTTCATCCTCTGAATTTAGCAATGAGGAGAGAGCGTCTCAAAATGAGCAGTCGACGAGGAGGCTCTCGCGATCGGGCTGTCGCTCAGAGGACTGGCCCTATTTCTCCTTCTTCCTCCATCGAAGTTACATCTGAGCAGCATCGCCTCCATGGCATAACAGCGAGACGTGGCAGAGGGCCTCGGAGCGGAAGCATAACAGAATGTGGACATGAAACGCACCCCACAGTCAGGTATCGGATACCCTACACACTTGCCAACTCCACTTTCATTGTATCTGTTACTGCCGAGCACTGTGATAAGCTCAGAGGTCAGGCGGAAGTAAATCAGGAAAACCCACCACCAGCTCAAGGGACAATGCCCACAATTGATCTGCAACGCCCTGCTATGGAAAGTTCCACCCCGGCTACTCAAGCAGGCCTTGTGGGTCCAAGCGAGCTTGCTCAGGGGGTCCCTACTTGCTTGATGGCCCCTCTCTCTGACTCGGATGACTCCCGACAATTTGGGTGCAGGGTGGAGGAAGAGCCCTACACCACAGACGATGATTAATCCAATCAACCAGTTCGCTCTCGGCAGCCTGGAAGTGGGAGCATTACTCTGGGAGTCTTCGAATCTTGTTTTCTCTATGTGTTTGGCTTTAGTCTGGATTTTAAAATCTATGTGTCGGCAATATGGATCCATATGTCTGCTAGTCCATATTTAAGTAGTGTTCAGTGTCGATATGTTCGTTTGTCTCAGCATGTCCATGTTCAGCATCCAATTTTTTAATATGTTCAACTTTGGGTATGTATAAATTTGGGCAAACTGTCAATCTCTCGGCAGGATTTACAGGGCCATGGCCTTGCTGTAACACTGATGTAACTTTTTGTACCATAATAGAAATAGCCTGATTCAAAAAAAAAAAATGTTGATTTAATTAGTTATAATATATTTTAGGTTGTTTTATAGATTAATAGTTTTAGTGATTAAATGAAATTGAAGTTCAATTTAATATAATTATAACACATAACTCTTAAATACGAAATAAGGGTTAGTTGTTTTGCTTATATTTTCAGAAGTCTGGAGAATTTATAATGCTTTGTATGACTAAGAATAAAAATAAATTATAGATAGAATAAAAATAAATTAGTGATATCTCATTATTATAAATCTTCTAGTCAAAAGCATTAAATATGAGTCTTAGTAGTTTTTTTCTTTATCAATTCTCTCTCTCACATACAGGGTTGGAATTTGACGGGCATTTTTGCCCGTCAGAGGCCATTTCGCCCGTAAAATATGTTGAACATTTTTAAATGACCGTCAGGCATGACGTGTTTGGAAGGATGCAGAACGTATTTTTGACGGCTAAGGTTTTTCTGAAAAAGTTATTAAAATCTTATCCAGAGTCTATACCTTTCCATTCATCTTGGAATGGACACTAAATTTGAACAAAGCGTTCCTATAACACTTAATTTTGAAATCCGAACAATGGGCTTGCAGTGTAATTTTGAAATCTGAACAATTTGCTTGCACTGTAATTTTATCTTCATAATTTTAGATGCGGTTATAACCATAATATTTGTAGAGTTGAATAATTGTGGAAGCTGCGTCAATTTGCGGTTATAACCATAATATTTGTAAAGTTGTATAATTGTTGAAGTTGTGTCAATTTCCTTGATATTATTTTATTTTACATAAATGTGCGGCTGAAATTAAAATTCGTGTGCACCATAAGCTCTGTGATTGTGGCTTCCACAATACTTGCTGAAATATATTATTCAAGACCATCCAGCTCAGAGCTAGGTTATTACTAACTATTTTTTGGATTGGAATTAAGTATAATATGTTTTAAAAAGATTATAGATTTATGTGGATT